>KL283901.1:8762-19289 GCA_000699545.1 Podiceps cristatus
CGGAACTCTGGTTAGGGTCTCACGAGAGTGGATTAGAGGGACAGAATCATCTCCCTTGACCTGCTGCCCATGCTGCTTTTGATGCAGCCCAGGAGATGGTTGGCCTTCTGGGCTGTGAGTGCACATTGCTGGCTCATGTCCAACTTCTCATCCACCAGTACCCCCAAGTCCTTCTTGGCAGAACTGCTCTCAATTCCTTAGTCCCCCAACCTGTATTGGTACCAGGTGTTACTTCAGCCCAGGTGCAGGACCTTGCACTTGGCCTTGTTGAACCTCATGAGGTTTACCCAGGCCCACCTCTTGAGCCTGTCCATTTCCCTTTGTATGGCATCCCGTCCCTCAGGCGTGTCCACCGCACCACTCAGCTTGGTGTCATCTGCAAACTTGCTGAGGGTGCATATGACCCCACTGTCTATTTCATTGATAAAGATATTAAAGAGTACCAATATGGATCCCTGAGGGACACCACTCATCACCAATCTCCATCTGGACATTGAGCCATTGACCACTACCCTCTGGACATGACCATCCAGCCAATTCCTCACCCACCGAACAGTCCACCCATCAAATCCATCTCTTTCCAATTTAGAGAGAAGGATGTTTTGGGGGACTGTGTCAAAGGCCTCACAGAAACCCAGATAGACAACATCAGTAGCTCTTCCCTTGTCCACTGATTTAGTTGCTTCATCACAGAAGGCCACTAGGTTGGTCAATCAGGACTTGCCCTTGGTGAAGGCGTTCTGGCTGTCTCCAGTCACCTCCCTGTCCTCCACGTGCCTTAGCATAGTTTATAGAAGGATCTGTTCTATGGTCTTCCCAAGCAGAGAGCTGAAGCTGACAGGTCAGTAGTTGCCAGGGTCCTCCTTCTTACCCTTTTTAAAAAATAGGGGCAACATTTCCTTTTTTCGTGTCCCCAGGGACTTCACGTGACTGCCATGACTCTTCAAATATCCCGGACAGCGGCTTGGCAACTACATCAGCCAAATCACTCAAGACTCTGGGATGCAACTCATCAGGTGTCACGGACTTATGTATGTTCAGGTTCCTCAGGTGGTCATGAACCTGATCTTCTGTTACAGTGGGAGGCACTTTGCTCCCTCAGACCCCATTGTGCAGTCCATGCACTTGAGAGGTGTGGGAAGAGAGGTCACCAGTGAAGACTGAGGGGAAAAAAGTCATTGAGTACCTCAGCTTTCTCCGTGTCTGTTGTTACCAGTTTGCCAGTCCTGCCCATAAGGGGGGGTGCACTTTCCTTGACCTTCCTTTTCTGCTTGATGTAACTGGAGAAGCCCTTCTTGTTATTCTTGGCATCCCTTGCCAAGTTCAGCTCCAGCTGCACCTTGGCCTTCCTGACTCCATCCCTACACAACTGGGCAGCCTCTCTATACTCTTCCCAGGACACTTGTCCCTGCTTCCACTGCCTGTGCATTTCCCTCTTGCCCTTTACTTTGACCATCAGCTCTCGACTCAGCCATGCCAGTCTCTTGCCTTCTTTTCCTGATTTCTTACTTCTGGGGACTGAGAGCTCCTGCACTCTGGAAAACATCCTTAAAGATCTGCCAGCTCTGTTCTGCTCCGTTGCACCCGAGGGCAGTTTCCCAGGGTTGACTAACTCCTTAAAGAGCTGGAAGTTTGCTTTCCTAAAATTCAGGGTCCTGACCTTACTCTTTACCAGTCTGATCTCCCTCATGATGGTGAACTCCACTAGTGTGTAATCACTGCATCCCAGGCTGCCTCCAATCTTGACGTTACCACTTAGCTTGCATACATTGTTGACCACCAGGTCCAGTATAGCATCCCCTTGTGTAGGGCTGTCTATCACCTGGCTCAAGAAGCTGTCTGCCATGCATTCCAGGAGTCCCCCGGATTGCCTACAGCTCGCTGTGCAGATGTCGGGGTGGTTGAAGTCCCCCAGCAGGACGAAAGTCTGCACGCGCGATGCCTTGTTTGAATGCTTTGACTCAGGAGAAAACTGCAAGAGGGTTAGCGAACACAGAGTGTCAGGTTTTTGATGTAGTTGTTCAGAACTCAGTATACTTTTAGTTTGAGTAGTAGTGTTTCCTAGTAACTTATATTCTTTCAAAAATGAATTTAATTAATTTTATCTGTTTTGACAACAGTGCTTCTGAAGGTCAGACATGAATAAAACAAAAATCTCAAGCTGTCTTTTTTTTTTGCTTTTCTGCCTTGAAGGTATGAATTTAGTCAAATTAATAGGAATTACAAAACTGATGGATGGGAGCCTACTGTTTATGACAGTAAAGATAAAATTCAATAGTAGAGAAGGGGCAAGCATCTGAAGGACTTGAATAATTTAAACACTGGTATCAAACATTAGTTGTCTGAGGCAAGTCTGTCATTATTTGACTTTAAAATACCTGTTGAGCTAATATACAGCTGAGCAATTACGAATTGGCCTGTGACGTAGGAGTAGTGGGATAACCTGGAAATAATGAAAGGACTTTGGTGTTGTTTGAGTGAGGTCATACCAGTATGAACAAGAACTACTGCACTGAAAATTAGGTGTATGGCAATAGCAGTCTGTGACTAGATTCTAACATATCTTGGGTTTTTTGGTATTTCTTTCAGCCTCCTGTCCAGAAAGAGGTCATCTATCTGACTGCTGTCAGAAGCAGACAGGCTGCAAATTTATCCTCATAAAACGTGTTCGTGAATCCACCTTAGAGGGAATTGTTGATTTTTGCTAGGTGTGTTCATCTTGAAAGAACAGTAATGTACTATTCTTATGTTTATACAAGATTTCTGGGTGGAGGAGAAAAATATTTGGCTCTAAACCAGATGGCTCATGGAGAGTGTGAATTTATTCTTTAACATGTGACTTCATTGTATATAAGTAACATAGTCATCAATCTTTTTTTTTTTTTTTTTTTTTTTGATTATTTGGTAGCAGTTGTTCATAGGAGCAACATGGTATGGCTAAACATGCCTGAAAGTTCTGCATTTTGGTTGTTAGAGGTTAGGAATTTAGGCTGGATGTGCATTATTCCCTTAGCTCTGAAAGTTAGCAGAAAAGGAGATCAAACACTGGGGAGAAATTCCCTTGTTGAAAGATGAGGTGCTGTTTACAGAAGGCTCACAGAATCCTGGTTTCTTTTCCTTATTTTTCTGTTGTTTGATACAGTTTAAATAATTAATGAAATACTGTTAAAAAAAACTCCTGGTTTTTGGCTTACACAGAATATATTTTTTAAAGTAAGAGAGGCATTGGTCCTTAAGTGTGTGTCTTCTACAAGTTGTGGATTATTGTGGACGTTGTGAGCATGCTGCTGACTTGTCATGATGCCAGAAACATAGGGTATTTTGGGGTAATAAAATGCTTCACTTTCAGAGAATCTTGTAACCTGTGGTGCTCCATCAAATAGAAACTAAGAGATGTGAAGTTTTGCGTCAGCCTTTCTATTGTATGCCTTTGCATACAAGATTTGTGCCCATGTTATGAATGAAACTGTGTTCCTTATGCTACCAAGCACTACAACTACCCTTCATATATTTTACAAATAAAAGAATGGAAGATTTGCAGGGAATATACCTCATTATTGTAAATTACAAAATTGTCCATACAGTAGGATTATTTCTCTTACTTGATACATGAAGGAACTTTATTACTTCTCAAGTGCTGTAATGTTGAAGTGGCAGATATTTTCATGGATGTAACCAGTAATTCAGAATGAATTAGCTAGGTGTAATGTTTTTATTTAACTGGAGAGATCAGTTTGCTCATGCAAGGAGAAAAGCTTGTTCAGCAAGATCTGTGAACTTGGGCACACTTGCCTGCCCTCCCATTTAGATAGCGGTGACCTGGTCAGCGGAGGCTAGTGTGTGTCAATTCATTCATTAGGTCACCCACTCGTTTGGGCCATTTATACGGCCCAGTGTGAGGTGACTGCATGGGTAAGGTCTCCACTGAGCATCCAGGGAAACTTGAACACCTCCAAGGATGAAGACTGTGACCTCTCTGGACATCTCTTCTGGGCTTTGACCACTCTCATGAGTGGGGGGGGCGGAGGGACGGGACAGGGAAATTCCATATATCTAGAGAAGAATTCCCACTCTGAGTTCTCTAGCTGTAGGCAGTGTAGGTGGAACACAGCTGCATGTGCCTCTGGCTAGTGGGAAGTGCTGAGCTGGGGTATGATGGCTGCAACCCAAGTCGTGGTAAGGAATATCCGTGTGACTCTGTCATAAGGAAATATATCCTGTATCCTGAAGTGTTGCCAAACTGTTTACAGTCTAAACTGTATCTAGAGTTGAATTTGGGTGTTGTGTTCATTTTTACCACATTGTGTTTTTCATGGAATCTCTTCCTTCAAGATCAGAGTTCATCAAATCCAAAGTGATTAGGACTCACAGAACATTATTTTGCTTGCATATAAGGAGAGACGAGGGAGAGAGGCCCTGAGAAACCTCTGCTCTCTCTTAAGAAAACGGAACATCACTTCCCAAGACTATATCCCTGTATTTACTGGGACAAGCACTAGGATGAAGCTAGCTACCCTATTTAATTTTGGCCAGGTGATGGGACTGAAACGTTTCTGACCTAATGGGATTTCCAGAATTTCTCTGTGAAGATGAATCTCCCTCTCTGAACTTGAGTCTTTATTTCCATGCATACGTCAGTGTTGCTGTAGTATACTGCTGTAGACAGGCACTTCTCAGATGGTGGGCTGGGATGCTCTGGGGTCATAAAATACAGTTAGGCCTTAAGTTGCAGGTGTACTGTGCTATCTAAAGTCAAGATAATTTCACTCCAGTACACTTGACTAATAAAGATGAGTGTTCTGTCAGTTGGCCACACACACTTCTCTATAATAGGCATGATAGAATTAGAAAGTACCTTTGTTTAAGAACTAAGATTATTTTTTGTAGCTTGTGTTGTGTTTAATTTTGATAGCTGCCCCTATTAGTTTTTTTCCTGTGCCTCTTACAGACCTCTTGCAACTTGCTCTGTTTCATTTGAATAGAAGAAAGTTTTTAATGTGATGTCAAATTATATTAAACTATATTTAGCAAAATATATTTACAGTTTTTATAAAAAATTGTTTGACAGTTATTTTCCCCTGAAAAAGGACCTTATTTTATACCAGCTAGCTTATTGGTTTGGTTTTGTTTTGTTTGGGGTTTTGTTTTGTTTTGGGGTTTTTTTTGTGGGGTTTTTTTGGTGTGATTTTCTTTTTTTTTTCTCCTGCTGGATTGAGTGGTCATAGAAGAAATAATTCTGCCTAAAATGTTTTATCTGTAGAGAAGTGGCTCCCACAGTGCTGCTGTTTTAGCTGTGGCAGTGGGTATTAGTCTGTCCAGCTCGTAACTTTATAAAGTCAGGGTTTAGGAGACGATACTGCTTGTTCTACCTATGCTAATTCATTCTTTTGAAAAACATTATTTCATTCTTTATCTGATTTATTTGCTTTCTGCTTTCTCAAGACTGTTAATCTTATTTTTCAGTCATTCTCCTGAGAGAGAAAATCCTTTCAAGGTAGCTTGCTGCCTCAGGAACCTTTCATAATAACTTCATGCTACAGCTCCTATTGCTTCACAACATGCTTTCGTATGTTTGTCTTTTAAAAAAAGAACAGAAGCTGTACCTCCTTTTTGCAGTTTTTAAAAGCAAACTTTCTTGGGATATGGGCTTTTAAAAATTAAACTTGCAAGTTTCAAGTTTTATTTCAAAGGAAGACATAATGCCTTTATGAGAATGCTTTGCTTCCCTGCAAGCTTCAACTTCTTACACATCAGAGGCAGTACCTTGGGGAATCAGTGTTTTGTTCATAGAAACAGACGTGCAGATTATAATGAATTCTAATATCGGGAAAGGTCGTGATGTGGGATTTCTGTATTTCAGTAACATTAGAGCAGAACTGTCATGAAAAACTTACTTGTTTCTAGTAATTTTTGTTTTGTTTGCAGCTGGCTAGCTTGTAAAGCCAGCTTGGATTACCAAGGAGTTTTGAAATGTTATGAGAAAGACATCTGTAAAAGTGATTTATTTAATGAATGTAGCTGAAGGTGCATATGAAGTAACTAAAAAGGATGAAAACTAAAATACAAAGTTATGTGCTGCCTTTAGAGAACAGTAGCACAATCTGCAAGACCCAAAAGATGCTGGAATATACCTTCAATATTTTAGTAGTCAATACTTCATAAAAGCCATATTACCCTTCTGTAGATGATTCCTTTCATGACCAGTTCTGGTCTATTAGCTTTGTGCTGCTGTGGAACTTGCCATCCCTTTTTTCCTCTTCTCTGGGAACTGCATTCACAGGTATCGCCCATGGGACACTGTAATAGGTATGCACTGTAATAGGTATGCACCGTTCTGCTGGAATTTCTGGTCAGGAAATCTTTGGAAAGTTTTTGTACTGAGTTCTTGGCTGATTTATTCACGTCTTCATAGAAGGCTGTCTTATATTGCAGAATCTAAATTAAACTGAGGTCATGTAGCTTTTGTAATTTAAATAACACAACTTCTTTGTTTGTTTTCCTTATTTTAATTTATTGTGTGTTTCTCTCTTCACTGCAAACCACTATTGTTGCAAGTTGGTCAGCTTGATGAGCTTATTTTGGAGCCACAGTATAAAATGTTTTACTTTAAAAGAAGAACAGAAAAGTCAGAACTTAAATTACTACATTCATAAAGTCTTAAGCCTTATTCATAGGTCTTCATATGGCTTTTTGTTTAAAAACTGAAACGTAACCCTAACATTATTCACAGATCTTTGTGGGAAAAAAATAATTTTGTTTAGTAATTTCTTCCAAATTGCCTTGACCATGGCAAAAAGTCATTTGAGGATTAGGTTTAATATCTCTCCCTGGGCTTTTTTTGTTGTTGCTGTTTTGTTTTGGTTGGTTGGTTGGTTTTGTTTTGATTTGGCTTTTTTGGAGCCTTTTGTTGGCTTCTGTTTAGCTGGAACAGGGGCTGCGGAAGTTAAAGCAGTGACCTTGCCAGAACATGATTGGTGCTCTGGGATCGGCACTGCCTCCCATTTCTTAGGATGTGAAATCAGACTTCACCTATGGGGGGACTGAATTATAGCTCTGTTCTCTTGAACTCGGGCTTGTAACAATGGTCTGCCTTCAGCACAGGGATGCAGTTACTTAGAGGAGACTCTTATAATGTGGGAACAAGTACTCCATGGGCATAATGTAGCGTTTCTATTGATTTCTCCTTTCGGTTACTGCAAATCTTGTGATCAAGTGTAACATCCCTCTAAGATCTGGCACTCAAGAATTTGTAAGAGCTCTCCCATCGGTGTTGCTACTTGTCTCTCAAGGGTAGAGACTCTTTTGATGTGCTGCCTAGTAGCCTGCTGTGCAAGCTCTTTGCTATCGAAGAGTTCACTTAGATGAGGGAAAACAATAAGCTGTTTCAGAGTGATAAACAAAAGTATTGTGGAGATGTAGTCTTTCAAAGAATTATTACTTGTAATACAGTGGTCTACAGCACTTCAGATGGTGTAGAAAGCTTACGTGTGACTTAAAGCAAAAGAACAAATTGGCACCATAATAGATAAATTAATATTTATTGGAGCCCAGGCTCATATCAGACCTGAATGACAGTGATAAAGCAGCTGAGCTTTGTGAAGGCTTGTAGCTAAGAAGATGACATTGCTGGCAAACGTGGGCATAGTCCAAAGACTGAAGTCTCCTTACCGTATTAGAAGTTAAGAAAGGTGTGGCTGGTGGCGATCTTGAGAAACCTGGAGTGCAATTTTTGGAGTCTTTGCCTGGAACAGTGTGGAGCTGTGAGGGGGGAATTTTGGGTGCAGGAGGAGACTTGTATGTGCCACAGAACAAAAGGGGAAAACTTTTATTTAGGTAACTGTTCAAAGGCCAGTAACCTTGTTGCAAGGGTCTTGCACAGAATTGGTGAATGTCTTTGTTCTACGCGTGTTCCTCTTTTTCCTACCGTCTTGACCTCTCTTTTTCCTTTGAATGACTACAGGGCAAAATAAATGACTTTGAAACCACAGTAAGCTCCTTTTAAAAAAGATATTAAGAAGCTGAAACTTCTTGGTGTTGCATTTTTTTCATGCAGATAGTACAGCAATTATGTTGTCAGAAGGGCGTTTTTTATGCAATCACTTAATTTGCCGTGTGGTGAGCTTTTTTCCTAAGTAGTTCTTTATCCATAGAGGACTGCATTAAAAAAGAAAAAAAAAATTAAAAAATCAAGGGATTGAGAAAGATGCTGTTTTTCAAAAACGTATGAATGAGCATAGCTGCTCAAAAGCCAAATGTAAATAGTGGTTAGTATATAATGTCACTCAGAGTGATGAATAATCAAGTTAATTGAAAACTCAAAGGTCACCTACCAAATATCCTTTGTCAGTACATTTCCATGGAGTCTGAAATCATTAGACGAGAAATGGAAGCAAGCAAAAACTGAAGAAAAAACCTGCATTTCATGTATCATCATGTATAATTCCTTGAATGGGTTGCATTCAGATTTTTGTATAAATCATAAGATTTATTTGAATTATAGAGGCTATCAATGATTTTTTTAAACAAACAATGTTCAACGCAGTAACACTTTCCCATTGTGTTTACTGAATTGCACAATTTACGATAAGCAGTTTAAGATTTTTGTAAAGTATCTGTTTGTGGTAATGTACTGGGAAAGATTAAATATTAATTAATGGAGAACTACAGATGGCAAAGTGAGACATTTCAAACCCGCTGCAAGTTTGCATTCATTATAAATGATCTTGAGTTTATTTCCTTTAGACTGTTGGTATTTCCTTGTGTCCTAGTTCAATGCAACTGCAGTGACTGTTTCCAAATGATAACCTGTTATCTTGATAGTTCGGTTATGGGGGGGTTTTATGCTAGGAAGTGGTAAAGGACTTTTAATGATGTATAGGTGTGGATTTGGTTCCCTGCATTCCCCTGCTGAGGAAATTCACCCTTTGGCCACATTTTAACTTTTTTACTGGATCGCTACTTCCATGCTTGGGGCTGGCTGCCCATCAAAGCCCACAGTTCCCCTCACCACCCTGGTGCACCCATGCTGCTGGAGCCCTCTGTGCAGCGTCATGCTGGGAGCATAGTGTGACTTGCACTGCAGCCACCTGGCAGCAGAAGCACTGTTGGGGAGGCCTCATGCAGCAGCCAAGCTGCAGTGCTATAAGGCTGCCCTGGCATGTGCCAGGCCCCCTCTTTCTGCCCCTCAGGGTGCCTAATGGGCAGCCCTCTGCCATCCTGCCTGGTCGTTTCCTATCGAAGAGGGGACGTAACAGTAATAAAGGCACTATGTAAAACATCATCACTGCCCACATTGTTGGGGAGGAACAATTTGCTGCCAGTAAGAACAGGCTGGGTTTTGGTTTAGCCATAGTGGAGACAGCCTTTTCCTTCTGCCAGTGCTTACTGCTTTTCCTGCAAATGTTGAAGCGTATGCCATAGGACATCACCCAGACAGCAGCCCTCCTTATTTTACCAAATTGACTTGTGGGAGGGTTTTGCCCCATTTCTTGCTCATTTTCCAGACTAATGTTGCTTTTCTGCTAAGAATCATGCTGTAACGGTGCTCTCCTGCCAGTCTCGTCTCCTTGTCTTTGTCCTTATTCAACATCCCTGTCCTACCTCCAGGTCCTGTCCCAGCCTCGTTGCACAACCTGCCCCAGCTGCAGTTTCCTGTTTGCCCCAGTTGTCATCTTCCAACCTTTCACCATCCTCCTACTCAATTTCCTTTCTTCATTCAGTAAAACCTTCTGTTTTACTGTCTTTGAGTACCTAGTACCAAGGATACCCTGAACTGAGGAGGTTAATCTCATTGATTTGAGAGAGGTGGGGAAAGACTGGTAAAGCATTGCTGTTTGGAGTTTTCCCTTGTAACTTGTGTCAGCTTGTTAGCTGTGTCAGAGGGCAGGCCAGCATTTGGGGTTTTGGCTGCAGAGGGAGACTTTAGCTTCCAGAGGTTTTTCAGGGTACACAGCTGCAAAAGACTCAATTGAGTATCTCTCAAATTAGAGTTTTATAGCTGTACTGGGTTGACTTTGGCTGACTGCCAAACACCCACCCAGCTGTTCTCTCACTCCACCTCCTTAATAGGACAGAGGGAGAAACTAAGATGGAAAAGCTTGTGTGTTGAGATAGACAGGGTGATCACTTACCTGTTCCCATCACAGGCAAAACAGGCTTGCCTTGGGAAGAATTAATTTAATTTGTTGTCAATAGGAGTAGAGTTGGATGGTGAGAAACAAGAGATGAAAACTAAAATACCTTCCCGCCCCCATCCCACCTCATCTTTTTCCCAGGCTCATTATCACTCCTTCATTCCCAACTCTTTGCCCCCCGCCCAAGTGGCACAGTGGGCAGGGGAATGGGGAGCTGTTGTCATTCCAGAACAGCTCTTCTCTGCCGCTCCTTCTTCCTCATGCTTTTCCCCTGCGCCAGTGTGTGTCCTTCCCAGGGGCTGCAGTCCTTCAGGAAATACCACATGCTCCGGTGTGGTCTCCACGGCTGCAGCAGGCCAACCTGCTCCACCATGGTCTCTCCCTGGGCTGCAGG
>KL283902.1:0-12489 GCA_000699545.1 Podiceps cristatus
TTTATATCCTTTCTATACTGCAG
Source organism: Podiceps cristatus (assembly GCA_000699545.1). Classification (NCBI taxonomy): domain Eukaryota; kingdom Metazoa; phylum Chordata; class Aves; order Podicipediformes; family Podicipedidae; genus Podiceps; species Podiceps cristatus. The sequence goes on from KL283902.1 coordinate 24, forward strand.
CGCCCAAAACTGTGCCCAGTACTCAAGGTGGGACCGCACTATCACAGAGCGGAGCAGGACAACCGCCTCCCTCGACCGACCCACAACGCAGTGGTTGGTGCACTCCAGGGCACGGTTGGCCCTCTTGGCTGCCAGGGGACACTGCTGGCTCGTGTTCAACTTGCTGTTGACCAGAACCCCCAGATTTGTTTCCTCATGACGGGGCTGATCTCCAGCCTCTCGGTCCCCAGTCTGTAGGTAAATCCAGGGTTGCCACATCCTTGGTGCAAAACCCAGCACTTCTTGTTAAACTTCATGCAGTTGGTGGTTGCCCAGCTCTCTGATTTGTCTAGATCCCTCTACAGGGCCTCTCTGCCCTCAAGAGAGTCAACTGCTCCCCCCAATTTCATGTCATCCACAAGCTTTCTTAGTAAACCTTCAAGTCCTCCATCCAGGTCATTTATGAAGACATTAAAGAGTTCTGTCCCTAAGATGCAAAACCCCACTAGTGACTGGTCACCAGCCCAATGTAACCCCATTTAATATGACCCTTTAAATGCACCCCATCAGCCAATTGCTCACCCATTGCATTACGTGTTTATCCAGCTGTATGTTGAACATTTTGTTCAGGATACCGTGAGAGGCAGTATTGAAGGCTTTACTGAAATCGAGCAAGACTACATCAACCGGCTTCCCTTGGTCAGCTAGGTGGGTCCCTGGTCATAGAAAGAAGTTAAGTTTGTTAAGCAGGACCTTCCCCTTATAAACCCGTGCTGGCTGAGACCAAAAGACTGTGTTGTCTTTTAGGTGTTTTTCAGTAACTCCCAGAATAATCTTCTCCATAATCTTGCCAGGCACTGAAGTGAGATGACAGGCCTGTAGTTACCAGGGTCATCCCCACTGCCCTTCTTGAAGGCTGGGACAACATTTGCCAGCATCCAGTCAATGGGTACCTCTCCAGATGCCCAAGAACATTGCGAGCAGTTTCACTATGACATCAGCCAGCTCTTTAAGTACCCTTGGATGAATCCCATCAGGCCTCACCAACTTACAAAGATCCAGATGGAGCAGCAAATCCCACACAAGATAGGAGTTGGTTGGGAGTTTATCGTTCTCATGGTCATGGTGGTTCTGCCAAAGGTTTCCTGTGCACTAGGGAGAGAACGGCTTCTCCTTTATAGCCAGCCTCCTCCTCTGCCTTCATCATCCTCCAAAACCACAGTCCAGCACTCAGGACATCACAAGCACTTTCACCACAAAGAAATGTGATAGCAGTGCTGGAGCAGAAAATAAGATTACCTTGAAGTGGCCCCAGGCAACTGCTGCAGCTGTGAAATCAGAACATGCTCAGTATCTGGGGCACCCCTGCCTGCCAGCTGCAAAGTCCCTTTTGCAAAGCAGTGGTGCTGTGACCCCAGATGACGAGGAGGAAGGATGCCCTGTCAGGCAGGCGAGGGCAGCAGAGGAGGTTGTGGGCTGCAGGGGAGGAAAGGCAGCTTCATGGCTAGACACTGCTTTAGTTTAGCAGAAGTCAGTGCTAGAAGGAAGCGAGTTCCCCACGGGTCCCTACTCTGGTGTCATGGCAGCATGTAGAGATGACCTGGCGATGCAGTATCATCACTTTTCTGCTCTGCCCAGAATTTTCTGAGTGATCTTGGGTCAGTATCTTAAGCACAGACCCACTGAGGTCTACAGAAAGGCCTTTGGGAGATAGCCAAACAGCAAAAGTCAGCATGCCTTCATCCCTCTATAAAATTCAGATGGTAGCATGGCCCTACGTCCCCCAGTGTCACCATTATACATACCTTGTTGGCTGGGAGGTGATTAAAGGGGTAAGGGAGTGGAAGCCAAAATGCATAGAATGTAGCTCAGGCACAAGCTAAGCTTTTACTTCTGTTCCATGAAATTTTTTAGATGGAATAAGTCAGGCCTCTTATCATTTAGATGCTTTGAAACAGAAAAATCCCACTGAACTTCTAGAAAATTGTCTACTGTTAAAGACTTCAGACAGTTAAATGATATTTGCTAATTCTGGTGCTCTGCTAGGCTCAGACATCCATCCCTGCTGGCAGGTCTAATGAGGACTTTGGTCTGCACAAGAAATAGTTATTCATCATCGGATCTCCTCGCCCCTTATGTAAATGTTCTGCTTCGTCTCAGAAGAAAGGAAGGGGGAAAAAAGCTATAAAAAGTAAGTGGTTATTTTTGGAAAAGAATTTTCTTCCTGGTGTATGTGTCTGTGTGTGTGTGTAAACAATTCTCTTCTGCATTTCTGTAAACTTACCTAATCTCTTAAGCAAATACCAAAGTTGTTGAATTTGGGTGGTTGGTTTTTTTTATGGCCTGGTTGTCTTCATCAGTCTCTCCAAAGGACACCTTCAGGAGTCAGGTTCTGCAAGCACAACGGCATGTCCCAGTAGTGTCCATCACAGCAATAGAGCTGGAACCAATGCATGAAGCAAGGCCTGTCACTTGGAGTCATTGCTTGATCCCCTGTCCTGTAAAGACGTAATTCCCTACAGCTATCTACCAGTATATTTATATTTGCGTATCGCACATGCTTCAGTTTCACTCACCATCATGCTAAGAGGGTACATGGGGGTCACTTTTGGCTGCAGGGAACGGCTCCCTGCACCACCAGTCCTCTGCCCATCAGCATTCTCTGAAGCATACGCCTACTGCTGTCACTTCCTGGGAGAATGCTCTTTCTAAAACTATTAGGTGGAGAAGGACACTGCCCAAGTGTCTCCACAGCTAGAATAGCCTGCCCTGGGCTTGCAGGAGCAGGCAGGGCAAAAGGGATTTCACAGAAAATGAGGTAGCTGCAGTTACAGATGGATGAGTACCTCGGGGAGGGGAATAGGAAGGATATATAGAAAACAAGAAGCAGCTTTAAGAGCAAAATCAAGCTGCTAATGGCAATGGAAAAGCTCTCCACAAGAGACAGCAGTCTCGTGTGTGTGTGTGTGTGTGTGTGTGTGTGTTGATAAGAGATAGGGTTAAGTGAGTGGAACATCACATGCCTGGACCATTGACGGCTCTCCTTCCTACGCAAGCAAGAGCTCTGGAGGTTGATAACACTGGAATGTCAATGCAGAGCTAAAAAAAACCCCTCCTGTGTGCTGCTTTAAATATTCCCAGGAACTCCAGGCTTGTTCTGAAAGCATCTGATTCAAAGCCTAGGGAGGGCTCTTCACTCGAGCTTGTGATAATGCTGCTTACCATGCTGGAAGGCAGGCAGAGGCGAGGAGGCTTGAAACACTGCGTGTTGGCCTTGCTGTGTGTCAAATCATTTTCACCAGGAGCAAAGAGATAACCAAGGAAGGGACAGAGAGGACAGAATGACTCAAATGCCAGGTTTGCTAAGACAATAGTAAGCACATTATGAAGAAAAAAAATTAAAGGGATTGTTCTACATCTGCCTCGTTCTTTATGCCCTTATCCCCAATCTCTCACCGCTGCCTGGCATCAGAGAGAAGCTTGTACAGACCTTGGGTCCAACAACACATGTCACTTCCTATGAGGAATTACCAAATATGTAGTAGTTAACTATTTAGTTGAATTCGCAACCCTGTTTAAGTCAGAGTTTTGTAAATGCATTCAGCAGGGCCAGAAATTAAGTGATTTGGCTATGGTCATACTGAAAGTCTATGGCAGAGGGAGACTTTGGTCCCACCCAACCTCCCAATCAATCCTAGTTCTCCATCAAAACCTGTAAGCTCACCCTTCTTTCAGCACAAGTAGTCTGCATTTCCTTCATCCAGTTACCCAAAGATCATTGGCTGTTGAAGGTCTTATACCAGTGTGGAGGATATTTTGAACACCGATCACCCAGAGGTCTGGACTTCCTTGTTCACAAAGTTTCATAGAGCTCTTCAAAGGCCTAGAAAAGATAGAGAACAGGATTGTAACCAGCCGCCTTTCCTCCTACCTCTACTTTTATGCTTCAAACTACCGCGGTAAGGTTTCCAGAATGGGCTCCCAAATCTAGGAGCTGTGGTGTCTGGGGTCCTGGCCCAACACATTCACACCCTGGTCTTGAAAGTGGTGAATGCTCATGATATAAGTATAGTCACACAGGCTCAGCATCTCTGGAAAAAAAACAAAAAAAAACAAACAAAAAAAAACAGGCCGACAAAATCTGTTTCATCAGTTATAAACTGTGATGCCCAAACCCTCTTTCCCAGATGTTTGAATGCAGTTATTTTTCTGAATTTAGCTTTCATGGGTCAACAGCACCTGCCATTCCATGAAGCAGAAAAAGGACCAGATCTTTTGAAATACATGGTGGTAGAAAACCTCTCAGAGAGGCCACAGCCACTTTGCTCCTCTGGTTAATTCTCCATTGTTTGGGACATAGAAGGAAGAGGACGCCCTAGGGCGAGCAGGCAGGACCGTACCCCTGGGCATGCAGAGGGCTGGTGCCAAAGCACTGCATAGCTTCCCACAGTCGACAGCCCCCTGCCCCCGGCAGACCTTGGTGGCTGTGGCTGAGCACAGCCTCACTGGGGCTAGTGCCCTCTCTCCCCCTGGCTTTCGGTGCAGTGCTTCTGGCTGGGCTTCTCCACCACACCATGCAGGAAACTCGGCACCACTTCCAGCCAGAGCCAGCTCTGGAAAGGAGCATCTGCACTCACCCTGCACGAGTGCACGCTGCCAGTACCGAGCTCTCCAACTTGGTGGGAAAGCAGATAGCAGAAATCTAACTAAAAACCCACCAGGCTTTCTTGGTGGAAATAGTCTATTTCATCCTGGGATGAAATGGTCTACGGCAGGGTCTCTGAAGCCCCAAGCCCCTGCTTTCAGCTAGTGTCTTGTCTTCTATTGCATGACGGAGCTTGGCTGAAACCCACACTGCCATTTACCTGGTGTGCAGATGCCTTTGACAGAACAGAGTTAAGGCAAACAGAGCTGCATGCAAATCTGCAAAACCTGAAGCACCAAAAAGCAAGGTTGAAGCAACTTCTCCTCCCTCACTTTCTAGGGCTGAATTGCAAGTGTACGTTCATATGGGCCAGCCAAACCCAGAAGTGAGGTGTCTCAGCTACCGTGGGTTTTAGAGCTAAAGGCTAAATCCGTCTCACACACCAAAGTCAGTGTGGTTTTGTGGGTGCAAGCTAGACTGGAACTTCAGTCTGGTGGTTTGAGGAGGGAGGAACAACTTTGCTCTTGATATAAAAAAAAAAGAGAAACAAAATAAAATGCTGCCGTTCCCTTGCAAATCTCAAGCTGTGTGGTAATTCTGCTGCAGCAGGTTGCTTTCCCCAGGTGACAGGGCACTGGAGATCATTCCCACCAGCTTTAGGAGCTGGCCCCTGTGGGACAGGAGAGCTCTCCATCCTGTTGGACATTTTGGTTCAATATCTTCAGCCCCATTTCCTAGGATTCCCCCTCCCTACAAACCCCATGAGGGGTTTCCACAGTGACAAAAGCAAAGCTTTAAACTTTGTGCAATATCACAAAGGCTTTTCTGTACTTGCCCATCTTATGACTGTAGTTTAGGTCTCTGCTCTTAGTTCTGTTTGGGTAGGAACTTCCTATCCCTGTTCACTCTCCTTGAGCATCTGCCAGCAGCCTCCAAGTGTCTCACAGCCACCCACTCACCCTTACAGAACAAGGGTATCGCATCCCAGTTTTAACAGCATTTGGTGGATTTCCTCTGCTGTTAAAAGCAAAACAAGCTCTGTCTCACCCAAGCAGAGAGGAAAACCACGGGAGATGGAAGGAATGCAAGGGAGATGGAGAGCACCTCCAAGCAGGAGGAAGATTTCCAGCAAGGAAGCAAACTGCTGATCACCTACTGCAGCATCCAGCCGAAGACAGCCTGCCCTCCTGGGCTGCCCCATGACCCTCTATGTGGCTTCAGCCAGGGCCAGCTGCTTTGCCCTACCATCATTTATCCATGATCAGCCTGCCACCAGCTAAGATGACAGCGGGGTGAGATATACCACTTTGATTCTCCTGCTTATGAACTGTGTCATTTCTTTCCAGCCACTGCCTGCAGTTGTAGCCAGTTCTGAAGGAAGTACTGGGGAAGCAGGAGGGTCTGGCAGGTTGGGCAGGCTCTAACCCACACCTTGCCACTCATCTTGTTGCCCTCATGTCACCAATGTCAGAAAATGCAAAGCTTACATTTGCCTTAACAGTTTCTCAGCTATTGCAATCCCTTCTAATACTGGTTGCGCTGCTCTTGGCTCACAGCCCTGAAGGGGCCTCGCAGCAGTGCCAGCACGGAAAGCACGGCATATCCATATGGCAGGCTAAAATGTGGCACTTCTATTGACATCCACTTTGTATTTCTTTGTCCCGGTGAGTGGTCTTTAACAAAAGGCGTTCTTATAATTGGTGGCCAGCAGTCAGTGTCACTTGGGAACTGCTGGTCACCAGCTTGGGAGCATCCAGGTGTTGAGACCAGAGATCCATCAGCATCAGTGAGACTGGAAAGGCCAAGCCAAGGATTTACTGAACAGCCCTGTTCCCCACACAGTGTAGAAGTGATGCCACTACTAGTCCTGAAAATAAACAATCCAAACCAGTTTTTCACCTCTGACTCAGAGTGGGAAGAGGCTCAAGTTTACCTTCACACCTTTTTGGGCAGCAACGTCTTTACTAAAGCTGATTTAAAGGAGGCCAGTTAGATCAGGGAGTGGAACATGATCAGGTCTCTACTGCACAGTTTCATACAGCAAAGTGGCCTTTAAATATTATCTGCCCTCAGACTTTTATTGTACCCAGACCAGAACAAAACCAGATGCCATTGCCTTCAGATTCAGTGATAAATGCCTTTCCCATCTGGCCTCCTCATCTGAGAGCTTCAGAGAAGGACTGAAATAACCTGATGGTTTTCTGAGGTCTCTTGGTTACAGTTCTCCTGATAATGGTAATACCTCAGTGGCCTCATTCATGCTGCACAGGTGTAAAAATATACCTTGAGCAATTCCTCTAAACCACTTCAAGTAATGAATGTTGGTCTTTGCATTTTCTTTGTGCAGCTTTCATTGATACTTGAATTAGCAACTAAGAACAAGAACAATTAAAGAGGATTTCTAATAACTGGGGTCCCACTTACACTAGCTCAGGGGCACAGGTGCATGAGCTGACCGGTAAGTGAATTACTACAGAATTAATTTCTATGTCAACCATCTCTGTTCTGTGCTGCAACAGCAACCTTTCAAAAAGCGGAGAAGTCAGGCTTTGGCACAAAAAAGACCATCTCCACCAAGGGATCCTTCCAAGGACAATGAAAGGCTTGACCCAAAACCATTCTGCATAAACTCTAAGAGCAAGAGGAAAATCAGTTTACCAAAGTTATATTTTATAGCAAGGTACAATACAGAAAATCTAGGGCATATTCCAGTGGATCAGAGCCTCATTTCCTTTGAATCATGTATCATAAACTGTATTGAAGCACAAAGGGCTGAATTCTCCCAAGAACTAAACAAAGAAAATAATTCTTCCAAGATTCTATGTTATTCTATATATTTTCTATCTAGACCCACTTCCAGACAGAGGAGCTCCCTCATCTCTGCACACAACAGCTTACCTTGGCACATCTGCGTTGCAGCCTACAGTTATCTAGTTACGATTTAGACCAACAGGTTTTACTTCCACCATGGCAGAAAATCAGGCTGCAGAGAGGCACAGTTTTCTCCAGATGCGCTGACCTGACCAGGGTAGGGGTTGCAGGAAAACGTTACAGCCGAAATTGCCATAGGCACCGTAGTGCCAAGTCCAAGCATAACCCCAGCCAACCAACTTGCTCTGCCCCACAGGGATCCCTAATCAGGGCCAAAAGTGTCCTTTTCACACATCTCTTTGCAGATATTTCTGGACAACAATTGTCATCCCCTCAGGGAATTCCAATGAATTCCTTTAAGGCCACTCCTTTTCCTTACTCCCTGGTTTTCCTTCTTTATTTCAGATCCCAGCCTTGCTGTTGGGCTGCAGTAAAAACCCTCAAGGGTCATAAGCATTAGGACATTTCCATTTCCAGCCCCTCATGAGCACTCGGGGGCAGAAAACCCACCAGGCAGCCTGTATCTCCATCAAACCCAATCCCTCTTCCCCCAGCATCCCCAACCCTGCAGCCATCCCACGGCCGGAGGAGGCAGCCTGGGTGAGCTGCCACTTCCCCCTCTCACAGCCCAAGTGACCTTAGCATGAAGAAATGCTTTCCTGGTATTCAGCCTAAGTTTCCCCTCGCCCAGTTTATCCCATTGTTTCTACTTAACCCTTCCTCAACTACTCTGTCACCCTGAGACCTCTAACTGTATTTAGCTGCCATGCACCTAAAGCATCTCAGAAATGTGTAAGTAATTCAGGTTAGCGACTTATGTGGCAACACCAACAGACATGGTATGTGTTCATACGCCCTTCAGATGTCCTTTATTTCAGGTCTTGAATTACTCAGTGACTTCCTGTTGAAAGTTAGTGATAAGAAACATAACATCCATGGAACAAGCCTACTTGCTGCTTGCATACAAGGAATGAACTCGCCATCCCCTCCGAGCTTTCTGCAGGAGCTGCTTGGTTCATTCACCCCATGCCTGCTCCTTGTCGGACATGGTATCCCCCATCGCAGCCTTGCTGTTGGGCATGCAAGGAATCACAACCCAAGCAGGGCTTCTGCTTCAGATACAGCAGGGCTGCGAAGGCTGGGAAGGGGTCCATGAGGAAGAGGAGTATTGTTTGGAGACTGCAGTTCCAAGGTGAATCTTAGCTAATCCTGAAGCTAATTGGGACACCTAAGGCACAAAAGGCCTGGTTGTAACCCTTTTCTATTGTCACAATCCAGTTGAAGGGTATCACAGAGAAGGTGCTGGGATGTTATAAAAGGGGCATGTTGTGACTGCATGACTGACTACTGCTACTTGCAAAATCAAAACCTGTTCTTAGGAAAATTCCTGGAAATCAGTTTAAGACCAGCTTTTTCATGTTTCCTATGATTTTCCATTACTTCCCCCATGCAAATATAAATATTTCTTTAAAGAGTGACACAGGAATATTGCAGAATCTTGGCTTCTGTGGGCACCACTTAACTACATTGAGCATCATTTTGTAAAGCCCAGAATTCCCTCTGCCGTGCAACCTTTAACCCTTTAAAACTTGTCATACATTCTCTCCAGAGAGGACTTCATGTCCATACCCATAACATGGACATGTGAGACTCAGACTTATACCACCCAATCACCCCCAGGCTTCCTTCCCAGATGTTTGCCTCCTTCCTAACAAAGTTATGTCCCAGGAACTTTCTCCTTGGTCCCAACATTTCTATTTATAAGGATCAACCACAAGCAGAGTATTTCTCTGGCAAAACATAGTCCAAATTGGGCCCTGTGCTAAGTTTTCACTGTTTTCTTGCTGAAAGAGACAATTTCATTGAAGACTCCCGTGCCAGATCAGAAAGTTCAAACCAGTGGGCAAGTTTCTCATTTGGAACAAAACTCAAAGGTAGGAGAATTTCCAGTCTCCTTGAAACAGCTCTGAAAGCTTCCCCACCAGACCACCTGTCCTTTGCAGGGATACGCCTGCTGGGAACCACAATGTTGTGATGGGTAAGGAAGGGTAGAGTAGTGATGGATAACCCACCAAATCCTTTGGGACTCAGTTCCCATCTTCCTATTACCCTTACACAATCCTATGGATTTTTTTTTTTTTTTTTTCAGGGCTTGAGGATGCTTGAAGCACTGTTAAAGAGTTAACACCAAGACTGTTTTCACAGAGTGAAAGAAGCTCTGGCTACAACTTCCCTTTGTTTCCTTCCTCCTCCCTTCCCCACCTTCCCTCCTGCTGCTTCTTTTATGAATAGGTCTTCACTGTGCCTCAAAAAAAAATTGCCTCTCTGATGGCCTTGCTTTCCCCTGACTGCTTGAGGCCATCAGAGAGCCAGTCAGAGGGTGGCTTTTGTAATAAGGAAAGCTTCTTCCAGGCATAGGAAGACACTGCCTGGGGCTTCTATATTCACAGCCTTTCTATTTCTGGCTCTCCCTTTTCACAGGGCTTTGTTCGCTAAACCCTGCTCTCCCCCCACGGGACATTAGTGAGCATACTTACCTCAGAAGCAGAATAAACGGGAAAAAGAGCCCAACAACTCTGGCAGAGCCCACCCCAGAGATGAGGGGCTTTGCATCTTACCCCTCTGCCTTTTCTCCTTCCAGGGAGCTTGCTGGAAAGGAGACTAATTAATAGGAATGCCTTAACGGCGTAAATCCTGCTCTTGTGGACTCCAATTTGCCTCTTGAGGTGGAAAGTAGAAAGTAATCCTATTTTCAATATAGACAGAGGTAGACTGTACTGATACTGAGCCCAAAGCAATTCGAGAAAGGTCACTGCAATAATGCAATGCATAGGCTCAGAAAGCCCCGAGGACTCCAGGGAGCTGGGATGGGATGTTAAGGTAAACAAAGCAGCCCCAGCCCCTCCCCTGATCCCTGCCAGAAGTATTTCAGCCCATGGCATCAGCTCACATCAGCTCCCCCCGAACTTGGCATCAGAGGTGTGACTGCTGCCTGTATCTGCACAAGGGTTCGGGTATCCCATCCCCTCCCGCCTTTATGCTGTGCCGCACAGCTGGGTACCAGCATGGCCAGTGGCAGACACACACGGGAGGCACTGGTCAGCCATCTCCCTCCATCCTTCACCACCTCTGCGTGCTTCCAGACTCTTGGCCAGGTCACAGCTCTGCCAGCGTGCCCCGCTCAGCAGCTGCCAGCCCCATCAGCTCACGCTGGCTGCAGCCCTTCGCTCCTTTAACCCTCACACCCCGACGCCCACCACCACTGACGGTGCTGGACAGCCAGGCTGCAGCCGTGTTTGCAAACAGCTATGCATGGCCTTAGTTCTTCGCCACCTCTCATCTTCCTGGTTCAGAGAGCTACTGAACACCAGGTTTTCTCCATGCGTGTCTCACACCAGGTATAAGGATCCCAAACGAGGCACCACCGGTTTTACATCACACCACACTGTGCACATGACCCTCTCCATGAGCACGTGAGTTTAGCTAGAGCAGGGTCACACGCCCAGCCTGACACCAGATTTTGAGGCAATGCTTGAAGTTCCTTGTCACTGCACTGCAAAGGTGCCTAAAATAAATAGGTAGGGTAAAGTGTTGCCCTCTCTCAAGATCCGCATAGGAAAATATTTGCCAACCTGTACATTACCATTATTTATCTTTCCACATTAGCTCTCTAGATCCAACGTGTCTTCTTCCTGATCCTCTTTCCTAAAAATTTTCCATCAGTTTTCCTGCAAAGGTCCGTTTAGGCCAGTTCCACCAGTGAAGCGCACAATTAGCTACTCCCCCATCTTCTGAGAGCTACAAAGCACCCTCCTGTAGATTTTCCATCAGTGGTTCTTTTGAACTCATTTTTCCGATGCCTCTTGAAACAAGACTGTGTTCGAGCACAAGCCTGTCTGACACCTATCCTGAGGTCAAGCCAATTATTTCACTCCTTGTCCACAGCCGCTGAGGCAGTCACACTTTGCACCAACCTTTTGGCATTTTTGCCACCTCCAGCTGACTGCAGCCTTACCCAGGGAGGTTTACGCCTTGCCACTGTTGACACCTGCAAAGTCACCAAAAGCATATGCCACCTTCCCAGAACTCCCCTGAACAGCAAGTGTTTATTATACCACTCCCTTTCTGAACTTCAAGCCAGCTGTCCTTCAGCTGGAACGTTCTCTACCTTGGGTGCAAATTTCTCCAGGATCTGACTCAGCAACATTTTAAGGTACCAATAACAAGAGTGTGTAGTGGTTTTCATTGACATGTGAAATCATCCCTTTCCCAGAAAGAGACCATCAGGGACTTGTTTGTAATGTCGGATGATTCTCCAGGCTCCCGGCTACCACTGACAAGGTTTGATCTGCCCACGTGAATGCACTCCCATTCACTTCTTGTCTTGCTAGCCCATCCAGTTACCACTTTTGATGCCCAGCCCATCTCTTCAGTCTGCTTAATTTGATCACATACATTTCCTCATATGGCACCAAATAGATGAAAACACACTTGTGTGCCCAAGTCACAAGTGCACAGCAGTATCAGCTGGTCTAATTGGACCCATTTTTCCCAGTAATTTCCAATGGGGCAACAATGGCCTTGCCAAAAACAGCTCTTGGTTCCCTAAGCGCTTTCTAGGAGCTACAGCAGTAATCGGGCTTGTCAGAGCAGCAGTGAGTCCTTTTATTTTCACTGAAACCACTGAGCAGCTCTGCCAGAGCAACAATATTCCCTCGCTGCTGGTCAGTGCCTGGATGAACACCCAGAGGTGAAGGACTTTCATAGCCCATTACCCGGGCTCCTGAGCCATGCAGTTCCCAGCTGCCACTGCTCTTGACAGATCACTGTGCTACACAAGTTCAATCCCTGCTCTTTTTCTTCTCCAGTCTCAGCTTGGAAACAGTGTTGAAACATTTCCCTGTCTTCAAGTGTTTTTTTTATTTTCCTCCTCAGCAGATCTGCTCCTAGCCTGTCACCTTGACAGTGTAG
>KL283903.1:4319-26760 GCA_000699545.1 Podiceps cristatus
CGCGGGCAGCTCGTGCCCAGGCTCCGGCACCGCGCACTGCACCACGGCACGTCCCCGGAGGCAGAACCCACTGCCAGGGGTCTCCTCCCTCCCTCTCTCCCAGCGAGACGTGCCCCCAGACCCCTTCTCCCCCCACGCCACGAGCAAAAGGGCTGGTGCTGCCCGCACGGGCCCCGTGTACCCACGCGGTCCCTCCTGGCAGCGCTGCCCGGGGTGCCAGGCTCCGGCACCGCGCACTGCACCACGGCACGTCCCCGGAGGCAGAACCCACTGCCAGGGGTCTCCTCCCTCCCTCTCTCCCAGCGAGACGTGCCCCCAGACCCCTTCTCCCCCCACGCCACGAGCAAAAGGGCTGGTGCTGCCCGCACGGGCCCCGTGTACCCACGCGGTCCCTCCTGGCAGCGCTGCCCGGGGTGGGGATGGGGGAGGCTGGTGATGGAGGCGCCCGAGCCAGGGCAGGATTTCAATCGCTGCCCTTTCAGACGTCAGTCCGAGCACTAAGCTGCCTCTCTCAGTTTCATCGCCACGACACCAGCAAGAAGCTAATCGCATCATCTGCCATTGCTTATTTTAAAATCAAAATGCATGTGAGAAGGTTATATTTGTTCCAAAGAAATTAAATAAAACTAACACTGTGAGAATTAATTTTTTTTCTCTAGAATTATAGCAGAGGTGTCTTTGGACAGAATTGCATAGTCTCATATGAATTTATTTAACAAGTTTTTAATCTTTAAATATAGATTTAACACATTTTTTTACAGGTACATATACAATATAGTTCATTTAAACTTGCAGTCAGAGAAAATTCTCTACTGTAATTTATACATATACATGAAGAGCCTAGTTCAACAGCATACTTAAGGTAACATACCATGTCGTGTGCAAAGTTTCAAATGTTAAAAATCTCAGACTGTACATTCAGATTTGCAGAACTTCTCAACCTCATAAATTAATAAAAGCTTAGATTTAAAACTATGGAAGACAGAAAAGATTAAAACCATTTAATATGCAATGTGTCCTATGTTTGAGACAAATATTTACAGTTGTACCTCAAAATGTGTACTGTTACCACAAGAACTGTTACCACTATAAATAGCCCCGACAGTAACTTAAGAGACTCCTACTTTTCCACATACCAAGTGCACTGTGACCAATTTTCAAGTAGATGGAAATAACCCTCAGTGACTTAAAACCTCTCGGCTATGATCGCCGGTGGCTGAAGAACACTGGGATCGCCCCAGGCCTTGCAGTGTTGCTCAGTTCAGCCTCAGCTGGCCGCGTTTTTGAGGGCGCACAGGGGTTCTCTGCAATACCGGCCGCCCGAACTGGAGAAGCGCCCAGCAGCACGGCAGGGAACCCCCCCCAGGCAACCTCAGCCATCGCGTAGTTCAACAATTCCTCCGTACAAAAACGGTCAGCAAAAAGAATATCCCAGGATGTTTTAGCTTAACAACTTGGGACTGGTTCACAAATCAAAGTCTGATCATAAAGGTCCCCCTTTAGTTATAAAACGTTTCGTTTTGACGGGACAGAGCAAATTCACTACGGCATGCATACTATTAACCCTGCTCTCAACACAGTCAGATGCTCTTTGCACACGTCTGCTTAAAAGTCAAACCACCTGTACCTACGTTCTACAAAAGCAAAAGTAGACAATGAAACACAAAATTAAATTATGAGCGTTCAATGTTCTTTTTTCTTTCTCAAAAATTCAATAGATCCATTATTGTTAAAGATGCTGAAAAGTACAGTCTCATCACAAGAACATCCTTAGTGCAAACATGGACATTTAACTTTGATTTATGGCACGTGTTCCAAAAGTACATACATTTAATGTAAACTTCAACACTTGCTAGATACAGGTTTCAGCATTGGGACGCTTTGGGACCCTAAGTGATTGGCGACAACCCTGAGTTGTCGGTTTGACCCGATCCAAACCTCACTGAAATCCGTGGGACTGACTGCAACCGGCTGGAGTCAGACCCTAAGTGCAAAAAGAGGATCTCGAGCGTTATTGCATCTTCGCGTGAGTCAGCCAGATGATGCTCTTACAGAACGTTACATTCACATAGCTGAAGTAGATATTTATGAAAAATCCATCCCTTAAATCAATTAAGCAGGACACACAGCTTCTTTGTTTGGTTTGGGTGGTTTTTGGTTTGGTGTTTGGTTTGTTTTTTTTGGTTTTTTTTTGGTTTACCAAAACTCAACTCTTATTTGCAATCAACAGTTGTCAGCTAATAAATAGGTAAAGCCTTCAACCTGTAGAGGAAATTTCAAGCATCTAAACAAAGTGTCAGGAAACTGTAGTGTACTTCTCTGATGAAACGTGATGGATGTCATGGAAAAACAGCAGGTAAAAATAATAAAATACTGTACTTTCCACAGGAGGGGAAAAAAAAAAAAAAAAAAAAAGAAGAAAGAGCAGAGAATGGCTTCCTTTATGATTATGAGAAGCTGCTTAGGACCCCGGTCCCGTTCAGTGCAGATGAAGCTGTGGAGGTCTGTGAATGTGATGGATAGTACAGGACAACTCCAACTATTGTGCTATTTCTCTGTAACACTTAGTTGAAAGCTTCCAAAGAGCATCGAAAATAGGATGCTGCTAGTTCACCCTTAATTCAAGGGGAACTAAACTTTCTCGTGTTACACAGGGCAGCATCTATAAAGTAATGAAGAATGATGTTAATATTAAAGCATCTTATTCCAAGAAATACATTGTTCCCTGTAATCATGTTAACATTTGTCTAACATTAAAAAATAAGTGCACTCCTGCAGTTCTCCCTAAAAGCTGAACTCCCACTAGCTTCAGCAAGAGCCTTGTCTAAGGCAGGACCACAGGGTTTGACTCATTTCCATCATCTATCACTTGATTATCACAGCGTGGCCAGCTGATATCTTCTCTAGATTCCTTATTTTGTCAGGCTCAAAATGGTTTTCTACAGCGATACCAAATAGCTGTTCTGTGAAGCTGGCTGCCATCGCAGGTTCTCCGAGCGGACCCTGCTTTACATTTCAAAGGCCAAAAAGAAATCAACGTTACCTTTAATGGACCCTGTATAAATAGCAAAGCCTGGGGCTGCAATCATTAAAGTGCATGAGTAATAGTGCAAAGAGCTGTGCTGCATCCGCAAAACTGCAAGTGGCATTTTAAAGAGAACCTGGACAAAACTTGCGCGTTTTGGCTACTGTGCTCGTGCCAGCCTGCGAGAGCTCAAGCGTTCAGCCAGGTACGATGCTCTTATCGGGCAGATTCAAAGCGCCTGGCCCAGGGAGCCATGCCAAAGGCTGCCTCGAGCTCGCCGCAGCCGAGAGGATGGTCCCCGCCGCCCCGGCCAGCCGGAGCAGGGGACATGCAAGCTCGGTCCTTCGGGCACTACCGGCCGGGGAAACCTTTACTCAGCTTTATGGCGTGAAGAGCACACACAGGGGATCCCCTTAAGGCTTGGAAGAGATAATTTGGCAAGCGGGGTGTTAAAACAAACTAGGAGAGGGTCTGGCATATATAGGAATAGGCATATATAGGAGAATAGGTGCCAGCACCCTCCTTACGCCAAGCGGGTGCGGGCGCCTGCCTCGGCACAGAGCAGCCGTCCGCGCCTGCCCTGAATGCTCCTCGCCTTTGGACTCGAGCCAAATCCTGCCCTGTAGCTTTTCTGCTGTTTGAAAGAACTTGAAAGTTGCACCAATATTTCTTTTACATATAGAATAAGTAAAGGCATTTATCACTGCTCCCATTTTTCATTTGAATCCCCTTTTATTTTATTCAGGCTACTCTATTTCATGCTCTTTCTTAAAGAAATCAGTCTCCCGCAACCTCCACGCAGTGAGTGGAAACTGGATGCTGCCCTTCTCTCCGTCCAGCTTTTAAAGGCCAGGTGACAAAAGCTGAAAATGCTTTGACCCCATTTTGCTCTGATCTGAAAATTCGAGAGCAAACAACATGTTTCCTTTTGCTTGCATCTGTTTACAACCGCTGAGAGAAGAGAAGAGCAGGGCCAGAGCTTAACCGCGGTGAGAGGGGAGGCTGGGGTGCTGCCGGACATGGGCACTGCGTCACCGAAGTGAAAATAAGTCACACACCTACTCTGGGGTACGGCAAGGACCTCACTCCTGCCGTCCCCGCGCTCCGTTTGCCGTGGAGCGGCTGCTGCAGCGCAGCCGAGGTGCCTTTTCTTATGCTGACACAGATGCTCTCAGTGCTGTAAATCGTGATCTTTGGCAGGTTAGCAAGCAGGGGACTTGCAGGAAGGTTTTGTCTCCTGCCCCACTGTGGAAGAGGAGCTGGGCTTGTAACGCTGCAGCCCTCACCTTCCCCAAGATGTGCGTCTTGCACAGGGAAATGAAGAGATAATTTGCATTAATGCATATAAAATGCCTGACCACTTTAGCAAGGCAGCTTAAACTAGCAATGCACAGGTCAATCTCAGCAGTAGCTACTTTCTGAATATTGCTTTTTCCGAGCAGACTTCTCCCCAGACCTTTTCCATTTTGAGATCTGTGCGTTATCACCCACCATATGAAACTATTTCTACAGCACACATGTAAAACAATCCACTATGGATTTGCATAGGAGACAGAATAGATCTATTCAGAAGAGAGCAGCAAGGACTAATCTCAGAAATTACAGCTAGAGGCACACCAGAGGGAAAACTGGTTTTCAAACTGACCTCCAAGCCAGCCATCTTCCTCCCAAAAAGCCTCCTGGCTTGTATCTTGGCCAAGATCTATGGAAAGTTTAGTAAGATTCCCCCCCGCCCCATCTCTGCAAAAGAAGATCTGGACCAAAATACCAGCTTTATCAACAGTTACGTGGCATTGCCAACAGTAACCACTCATCTATAGGGAAAATTACCTATGCAATCACGGGAGGAAAGGGAGAAAAGTCATCTGTGGGTTATTTGGATGTTGCAAGCTCAGCTTTGCACATAGGCTCTCCCTCAGAGGCCGGGTCCAGGAGGATGGTGGATTTGCAAAGCTGGCAACAGTCGGGCAGGGGGGCATTTGCCCAATGCACATCTGGTAACTTAAAATGGGCAGAAAAATGTTCCCTGTAACTTCATTACTATTTGCACAGACCCAACACTGGAGCAATTAGCAGGGGGAGAGAGGAACAGCTTGTAAGTGTGCAGGGATCAGCCATCCTGTAGTGGGGGGGTTTGTTATGGCCACGGTGTAAATCTAAGAAAAAAATGTTACGGTAAGGGAACCATTATTCAGTGAAAGGCTCTGCACTAAAAAGGAAAAAAAATAAAAAACAAAACAAAACCAACAAACCACAACAAAACCAAAACAAACCCCCAAATCTCAGATTTGTATGAAATCTCGTTAAGAAATTCTGTGATTGGAGATACATTTTTACTAATTGTGGGGCGCAGCAATGACCCCTGCAAAGGGCCAGGACTGCCTCTCCCCCAGCTCCCACGCGACTTCAGCCTGTTTACACGCAAACCAGCATTTCAGCACAAGCAGCTGATACTATGTGCGGGTTATGATGTTCCCTCCCGTCCCTACTTAGCTCTACAAGTTTGGCTGCCTAATTCTCCCTCTGCTATACTGGAGCAAGAGCTCCATCTTCTGAAGAAGCAGAAAACAGAGCCCAAGCCAGACCACGTCCCAGAGCCACCAGTGCTACCAAGTCACCTGCAGTACAAAATGACCAGTCCAGAGAGGGAACGGACCGACTAAAGGCAACGGTAGGTTTGAAGATCAGTTTTCAGAGTGCAAGTACATTATGGCTGTAAGGACACATCACTGAAAAGCTCTAGGAATAGCTCTAGGAAACTGCAAGAAAAAAACATCCTACATCATCCCACAATGTTGCCTGAAGTGCGTGTAAAACCAGAACCGGGCCTAGAGACTGCATATGCCGTCAGCAACAGCGAGAGAGAACAGAGTTAATCTTAACAGGGAAAACAGAGCCCCAGCGCTGCGACTAGACCACGACTGCAAAGCGTCGGGGCAGTGGTGTGGGACTTACAGAAGGAGCTTTTTCTGTGGTTTCGCCTTGTGAAATTCACCTTAGTTTATATTCAGCATCTTTGTAAACCAGCCTGGAGCTGTGAGTCCCCAGGCTTTGGGGGGTACGACCACTGACAAAGCAAACCAGGGCTCAGGGTTTGCAGCAGCCTATTTTCAGGATGCATTTATGGCTGAAGAAGCCTCCTGCAGAGGCTGTGGTCCAGGCCACCGTGAGATGCGATAACCAGACTTCCCGAGAAGACAACACACCAGGCTGGGAGCACACCAAGGGGAGTCCTCTCAGCTGTGCTGCTAGCCCACTACCAGCTACCCCTTACGTAAAGTCAGAAAACCTCCAACCTGTGAAATTTGACTGCCCTGCAACAAAAGGGGTAAAAAAAAAAAATACTTTTCTGTATAGGAAGGATTTCACTGAAATGTACTGGAAAACCATCAAGAGCTGACAAGAATTTTAACCCTTTCAGAAGGCTTCCTTCATATTCAGCAACAGATGTTGACAAAAAGGAAGTATTTGCAAACTTGAACATTTGTTCCATATGGTTGTAACTGGTGGTTTGTTTTTTGTTTTGGTTTTGTGTTGGTTTTTTGTTGTTTTTCGGTTTGGGGTTTTTTTTGGGGGGGTGGTTTTATTTTTTTTAATGAACTAAACCTATGTGGGTTCCCTGAGCTGCTCCCATTACAAACCCTGGTCTCCCGTTCCCAGTGGACGGCATGGTGATGAGGCAACACATGGAGCGGTGATGCTGCATACACGGCAAGGGCGACAGGCTGCTCTTAAGGCATTTTCTTGTGTCATCTCTTACACTTACCCATCTATTTCTATGTACATTTATGAAAATGAGAAATATTTTTGAGACTAGAATCCTTCTGCTCAAACCTGGCAACCTGTTTATAAGCTTTATTCTAACAGTGGATTAACAAGCAGGCAGCAATGAGGGCAAGAGTGAAATGAAGGATTGCCTTGAGACTGCTGGGGTCAGGCCACGACGTCTTTTGCAGCAGGAGGAGATTTTGCCTCCTGTTCACAGGGGGTTTGAGCTACAGCAGCGAGTAGGCAAAACAGTCACGGGAATCCCTGATCAGACTCCGTCTCTTCTCCCCGACCTTCCACCCAGTGCTCTTGCAAAGAAATCTACGTTTTAAAATGCTTGGGCTAATCTACTAGTGCCTAAAGTCACAGAAATGTCTTAAGGTGTTAAACAACAAAAAGAAAGAACCGTAATTTACTACTTCTGCGGGCTTTTTGTAGTAGCTGCTTGCCTTTTTTTTTTTTTTTTTTCCTGCAGAAGCATATGCAGCCAGATTTAGTACATCAAGTGTAATGCAAATGGCTTAAAAGACCTGATTGGAGTTAAGAAATATTTCTGCTAGGCGTGCTATATGATACCTGCGACTTTGGCATTCCGAAATCTGCAGTCACCGACTACGATCTGCAGACTGTGGACAGGAACCCAGCCTTCTTTTCTTCTGTTTAGGTTTTTCACCAACCTTTGAATGACAACGGTATTAGTAAAAGAAACCAACCCGGGAGCAGTTTGATACGGGCATGCTCCACGCAACTGCTGGTGCAACCAGCAATTTGTTCA
Source organism: Podiceps cristatus (assembly GCA_000699545.1). Lineage (NCBI taxonomy): Eukaryota > Metazoa > Chordata > Aves > Podicipediformes > Podicipedidae > Podiceps > Podiceps cristatus. Next base: position 11,888 of record KL283903.1, read on the forward strand.
AACCAGGGGAGCATTGCAACAGGAGCTGGGCATGCATTTAAGAAGTATTATTCCCACCTATATTTAGGATCCTAATTAGAAAACCCAAATTGGGAGCACAGCTGCCTTGGGCCCCTCCCTAGTCAATGGAGAGGAACGGGACGCTCCAGAGCATGAGTTATTGTACCCAAGACCTCTCCAGAGGTGCTGGTTTCCCTCCATTGACTAGGTTTCCCTCCATTGAGCCAAGGAAGTTACTTTCCTCAGTCCTCTGCTATTAAGCTAAAAGGAATTTAGGTAGGACAAATTTAGTCAGGGTACTACATGCAAGTTCAAGCCAAGATGTACACAGCTGGAAATACTCATGCTCATAAATGACATTTCTCCATCTTGCTCATGCAGTGAAATCTGCTCTAACAAATAAGTTTGGTGTGAGAAATCTTTGCCTGGCACTGGCCAAAACTGCCCTGAGAGGTGGTAAGCATTCAGCAATACTGAGATGCTTCACATCTTGCTTTTGCAACAAACTGAATTTCCCTTAAAGTGCAAGGGCTGTAGATATCAGCCAGGAATCCTCCGTGGGGCATTTGTGTCTGTGCATTTACAGGCTAGTGCGTGCACAACTCTGATTCAGGTTCCTGCTAACGTCGCCCTTTCCGCATCCCAAACAAGGCATTAGTGCGCTGCGCTCTCTCCTACTGAGACCCCTGATGGGAGCTAGTCAGAAATCAACCTGGAAAGGAAAGGCAGCCAGAAATCCCAGCTAAACTGCTGGAAAAATCAGAATAGGGCACACTGCCCTCCAAGACAAGGAGACTGATGGTTCGGCAGGCAGGAGGCTGGGTATGGCCATTTCCCAGGCAATGCTCCCAGCTGGAAGGAGAGAACCAGCTGTGAGGTGTTCTCTCACGAGCCACAGCTCTAAATACAACAGAATTTGTATGGCTGGTCTGCAGCCGTTAACCAGTTAACACTGATACAGCTGTTTGAGGGAGGAAAACGTCTCGCAGTTACTCAATATTGCTATTAATAAGCCCAGAGGAACAAAGCCGACAGCTGAGCTGGGGCGGGCAAAGAGCTCTCACTTGAAGCATCATCCGAAGCGAGAAGAGCAGGACAAGAGGGGCTGTGAAGATGTTGGTAAAACACAGCTCACCCAGACACCCACGGCAAGGGAACTCCTAACGTGTTTTCCCAGGCCAAGCCAGCCTGTATGGCCTCTAGTCTTGGCAAGGGAATGAATTCCCCCACTTTCTGGAATAGTCTAAAATTTAACCAGAAGCTTCAACAACGGTATCACCAGGCAAGCGAGGCTGCACGGGACTGCCTTGCAGGCTCTGAAGAGATAAGGCAAAGGAATCCTAAAATACCTACCACTGTCCCTCACCATCTTCATGCAAAAGCTGAATTTCATCCCCATTTTTCACCAGCAGGTCCTCTGATCCTCTCCTCTTGCAGTCTGCAAGGGCTTTATATTTTCCTGGAGACTGGGGTAGTAAGAAAAAATTATGTTATTTAGCTACATTTAATATCGCGCAGCTGTTATTTCCGACTGCCGCAGGGAATGTGACAGAGCCCTATCAGCTACCATAATTAAAATTACTTCAAGAAACTGCGGCTGAGACATCTCCTCATTCCCCAAAATGGAGATATGGAAAATCTGAGAGACATAGACAAATCAGATCCATTATCCAGTGAAGCAAACCAAAGCGAGATGGCCAAACCTAGCAGCACCCGAGCTTTGGGACTAGGGCATCTCTGTACTAACCAGCTGGTTCCCATCCTCCTCCTCGGTGTCGGAGCAGTTGGAGAGGTACTGGTTACCCGACCACTCCTCCAGCCCCTCGCAGATTTCCAGGGACTGTGACATTCCCGGCCAGCCTGCAAGACAGAGTGCAGCTCAGGTTGGGGTACCCCAGCACCCGCAGCGCAGCCTGAAGGAAGGGGAAGGGTCGTACTTCTGTGGGGCTTGTTCTGGGGGGACAGGAGCCCACTGTCCAGCATCACCGGGCTGGTGCGCTCCGAGTCGTTCTCTTCTGAGCTTATGGAGGCTCTTTGCTGCTTTCTGAATGATAAAAAAAAAAAAAAAATTAAAAAATATCACTCAACCCTAGTTTAACGTTATGAATGAACGCAAACTCCACGAGATTTCGGGTCACAAATAATAATGGTACTTCTTAATGTATGTTTCTATAAAGGTTAAGGATTTCAGTGCCTGGTTTTAATTTTTGGAAGGGGAAATAAAGTTGCTACAGTATCTCTGTCCCTGAATTTGAGCCCCATCTTTGATCTTTGTCTCCATTTGCAAGCTGGGAGAGCACCTGAGGGCACCCGTACCGCCCTGTCCCATTCCAGCGCCGAAGGATGAATGGCAGCACATCCCTCCTGCCACTGACCCGCGGCTCAGGCAGAAATGGCGGGGTGGGGGGGGCGGGGGGAGATAGCACAGCGCCAGGATTCGGCCAGGAGGCACTGGGTGCCCAGCATGGGAGGGTACTGGAGAAAGCCCCCGATCCGGCTCCCGGGACTCACCCGTCACTCAGCTGGGAGGAGAGCGGGAGCTGGTCCACGCACGAGCCAGGCTGCTGCTTCTCTACTGCAGGCAAGTCAAACACCAGCTTAAAAACCGTTTTGTTTTTTTGGTTTTTTTATTAGTAACCATCACACTTGAAGCATTATTTTAAAAGTTAGACCTTTCGTACAACCCTAATGATTTCTGGTTAGAGAAAAACAGACCTAGGGACTGCGCAAAGCACAGACTTAGTTATGATTAAGGTGGTACGTTAGCACAAATCCAATAGAGGCCATGCCGCTGAAGACTATAATATGCTTAAAACTAGGCATCTGCTATGTATCTTGCTGAATTAAGCCTATGATAACAAATGTGAAATAATCCCCAAGGTAATGACAAAAAAACCCCTGCCTGTACTTGTGTAATTCATTTTCACATAAGCACCTGGCCTTTACTGCTCTAAGTTTTGTTATTTCCCTGTAATGTAAGACCTCACTCCAGTATTTTGCTACTAGGCTGCTTCTGAAAATCAATTCTCTGGCAAGAATTAGTGGATTTGAAGATTAGCAATGTCAAAATAGGAAAGGTTCTGCCTCAGAGTGAGTGCCACAGAGAAATTGGTCAAATGTACCTTTTATAAGCTCCTGCTGCTTGAACAAAATTTTTCTGATTTCATTCAACCATGCCATCTTCAGATCTACTGTTTGGGCCTGGAAGAAGAAAAAACTGTCTGAATTTTGAATTAAGAATCAGCCATTGTAATGTATGAATAAAATCGTACTTTTCTATGCTCTAATTATCTCAAATCCCCAAAGCCACTAAATCTTAAACATACTTCATCTTTTAAAATTGACAATCCCCACTACATCCAGGTAAAACATGGTGGAAATTGTGGAGCCATCCCTGCAATGCAAAGAATGCAGGCAAAAGCACACTTGTAAAAGAGATAAGATGCCTGCACACAACTTCAAAAGGGCCAAATCTGCCTTTTGAATATATGTATACTTGGCTATGTATATCTGCTTTATGAATTTAAGTTGGCTACTGCGTTGTAACACGGAGAGAAAAAGCTAGGCAGAAGACTAATAAAAAAAATACCAATCAACAATATTTTCATGAGTTTTCCTGTGAACACCTCATTAGGTGAACATTTCACCTCCATAAATTTCTATTTGAAATGCTACTAAATGGGGGAAAAAAACTAAAACAAAAAAAAACACACAACAAACAACCCAAACAAACCCATGAAGAAACGAGGTCAATCAGGCTATTTTTTTTGTAGATGAGTCGAAAGACTCCTGAAGTAGCACCAGAGGCTGAGCCTTGGCCCTGGGAGCAGTTCTGACAGCTAATCGCAGAGGAGCAAAAAAGCTATTACGCACAGGAAAATCTATTTTTTTTTTTTTTTTCAACTACAGGTCTATTTGGGATTTCATCTAGAATAAAAGGTTCTATTTCCAAGGAGCAATTCTGTCTCCACTTTAAGAGGACCCTTACAGTTCTGGACTGGACACCAAGAACCAGCCCCTGGGACAGCTCTGCGAACAAAGACGTGGGCAAAGAGAGAGAAGAAATGCAAGTTAAATGTCTGATAATCCTGTAAAGATCAACGGGAGACACTTCCTTAATGCCATTATGAGGATGTACAAATATCCAGATTTTTGAGGCTACAAACCTGCACGACATAGACCTCTTCTCGTCCACTATACCAGATCTCAAATTTCCGATGATCTCCTTTCACATTCTCAGTTATTCCAACTGCGTTCATCTGCAAATCCAAAAGAATCAAAAAAGTGAACATACAACAAATCTCTCCCTCTTCCCTATGAATCCAGACATTTTGCAGCATGTTAAACAAACCTGGTTTTACCCAATTTAACACTTTTCATCAACTTTAATTTCAGTAGCAACTGAAAGTCATTATCTGATTTATCCCTCCTGACTTTCCGTCAGCTTGCTGTATTTGCAAAAGCTTTCTGAACCCAATCAATGGACCTTAGGGGACTTTTCATTTGGGAATCAGTGGAACTAACTGAAAAGTCATCTCCTGCCTCTTTCAGCATGAAATTTCTCAGATGAGGCATACGAAGCTTTATAAATGCATGGCACGTTATTTTTCTACATACTTTAGTTCTACCGTATTATTCTTTTTTGACTTGCTGAATTCTGTGTTTCATTTTTTTCACCTATAAAACCCATTTGTGAGGCCCTTAGCTCCTTCAGGAATTTCAGCTCAGTGTCTTTTGGTCCCTGATGACCCTGTAGTTGAAACGTCAACCCAAGGTGATCAACTATGAGGATGTGAAGGAAACTGGCAGGAATAGACACATTTAAGGTCTGTTCTTTCATGTTAATGGATTTTGAAATTCTGTTTCCTCCCCCTGACCAGGACTTACTGTCCCTCAGCGGTTGGTTCACTGCCACGCAGACCGAGGTGGGTTAGTGTAAAGCTCTGGGATGGCGTCCATCGGCATCACCTTCCGCGGCTGTACGAGGCAGACTAATTTACTTGGCATTGCAAAGAGTTATGAACCTGCATCCTCTAAGTTCCTGCATCTCAGCTGAAGAGGTATTTACTACTGGATATGTTACACAGTATGTAAAATATTATCCTGAGGGGTTCTTTTGTTTGTTTGTTTTACAGATGTCCAGCTACAGAGCTTCTACCCAATAGTTTGCTTTAATTCTGAATCCCCAGAAAACATTCTTGCAAAGATAAGTAATTTCCTGATACTATCATGAATCAAACAAATGTCAAGCTCCAGAAACATAATTTAACCCTCAAGACAGAGATTCTGAAAACATATGTCTGCAAATGTAATCCTCCGGCATCTGTGGATTCTCTAACCCCAACCTCTCTGTGTGGTAACACAAACAACTGGAAAATGAGCCCCCTCGAGGCAAAGAAAAACCCTGGCCACATTGCCTGGACTCCTGAACATGGGATTTTCTCCTCCAAGCAAGCTTTCCCCATGCCACCTCTTCTGTTCTTTCAAAAGCACGTACGGTAAAACAAGTACTAGAGGGAAAACAAGCTCTCCAGAAAGAAAATGATGCTGCTTGGGAAAAACATTTAAGTACCTAAACATATGGCCTGGGATTTGGTTTTAATACATAATTTGTAACATGCACTGGAGCTGAACAGACTTATCCACTTTTACATGGCTTTCTGAATACTTGTGGCATCTCTCTCTCCAGATTCCGCTGAGATCAGGGACCTGCAGCACCTGGGCCTGAAGGCTCTGCCTCCAAATGCCTGTATTTTTCCATTCTAAGATACATCCATATTGGGGTTTTATTTATCAAGAAAAACAAGGCAGAGTACTGAGACAAAATGATGATGTTAGAAATGCTCAACACATGCAGTATGCCAGCAGGACTCTTTTAGAGGAGCAGTTTGGGATTTTATTGATAATAGTTGGCATTTATACGCTTGGGACAGTTGTTTATGCCCCTCATACTTTGCCATAGGCTACTGTCTTCATCTGATAATTGCACTTTTAGCTGCAGTTAGAGCCTGCCAAAGGAGAAGGGCAATGAGAGAGGAAGAAGAGTTATCTCCACATCCTCCTGGCTGGGATCAGGGCTCAGGAGCAGCCAGGCTCCTTCAGGCTACGCACTGAGCAGACCCCAGCCCAAGGGATCTCCCTGGGGACCAGGGGTGGGAAGAGTCCCCTTGCTCTCCTAGGTAAGCTGGAAGATGTGAAGGCCCCCCCCCAGTTTCATGCCCTCGCCCCTGCTCCTGGAAAGAGGACTAGAGGAGGGGGGAAGGTACATTCTCATCCCCGGGACTTGCCACAGCACCGCTTCCCTGGCAGATGCCATCACATATGTGACTGAGTCCGTGGGCTGTCCCAGCTGCTGCTTCAGTTATTGGGGTCCTCACAGCTTATTACAACCAACGCCCCTTCATGGGCACGGCACTTCCATATGGGGCATTGCAACCCTTAATAGCAGAGAACAAGCCACTGTGTTAGCGGAAAAATACTCTCTGGGTCTGCAGACCTATTGGTTTATGATATACATGGCAATGGCCCCAACTAAAAAGTCCTTACTTTCAAAAAGTGCTTAAAACTGTAAGATGAGGTTTTGTCATATCCGTCTCCATGCTCCTCTCGCTTCTTGCAGAAGACCAAGGCTTTCTCGTACAGGAACAGATGCCTCTGCATTGGCTTGAACCTGGCGAGATCCTTCATTTTTGTTGGACCTTTTCGGTGTCCTGTCCAAACACTGAAAGATCCTTGCATCAATACTTTGCCCAGTTCGCTCAGGTCACCCTAGTGATAGTATGACAAATAAAAAGAAGAAAGAAAAAAGACGTCAATTAAATGTAAGAGAACTGTCCAAACAACAACAATGACGGAGCCAGCCCTGTTCCAAGGCACGTCACTAAGAATAGGTCTTCCTGGAAGGATCAGATGATCTTTTGGGAGTGACGGCATGGAGCCAGGAGGGAAGCAGAGGTCTCGGATGCAGGGCTGCAGCTAGTCTACGTGAAGGGATACAAGTCAGTAACTGGAAGAATTAGGAAGATCGGAAAACTCTCTAGCTCCTATGGAATTCCAGGTCAAGGGCTCTGGCTACTTCAGTGGAAGAGGGCAGATGAGATTTGAGCCTGAGCTGAAGTCTCTGGACTTCTGAAGGAGGCCAAGACTGGCACCGGCAGCTTAGAAAGCCAACCCTTCACCCTTCCCTGAAGCCCTAGAAAAGACAACCACTTCGATGGGCAAAGATCAAAATCAGCCTCTAAGAGTATTTAGTTAAATACTGAATGAGGAACACTATGAAGACACCCCGGCTGAATTATAAAGTGACCCAGGAGAGAACTGAGGTGCACGCTGGAAAAATACTCTCGAAAACCACAAGGTGGCAAGTGTGGGCACTACCGACTCTGCGCGTCCTTTGGATGTGGGTATTTTCCAAAATCGTGAAATCAGATTGAAGACTGTCACCTGTAAGAGCTTCCTGATCCCATTCACTTTGTAGCTCTTCTCGTATAGTTTTTAGCTCACACATTCTGGGAAACTATCCATTCCCAATGCACCACCTGGCCTTGTGCAAGGTGTCTCGTTACCCAAATCTACTCACATCATATCCTGTTATTGAAATCTGATGCATAGAGTCATTGACTGACTTTAGCAAATCCAACATTGCAACCAGAGCTTCTTGAAGTTCCTGAACTCCATCACAGCTCGTGCTGTACTTTAGCAACTCCTGAAAATAGAAATGGAAGAGCACGTGTTTGCACTTGAACAAAGCAGACTTTTCCATCTCACCCAAAGTTTCCAATGACCAAGAGCAACCTACGCTGCCTGAGTTTCTTTTTTCATGTGTCACCGGAAAAAAGACTCACTCTAAACCACAGTCGGTATGAGGTGTGGAACAGATCACTGAAGCACGGCCTATTTTTTCTGGGTTTCCTTAGGGACAGTGTCAGGTTATAGAGCAACATCATGCTCATCTAAGTGCTTTGTGTTGCATTTTCCTGCTTGGTAAGAAATGGAAAATAAGGCTCAGGTTTTCCATCAGCTGCCAATATGTCATATATGCCTTCAAATGAGGTTGCAGCAGATGATTTGTCTTCAGACCGGCAGACCCAAGGAACAGATATCATAAAGTTCAGAGCCTTTAAGTCAGTAAGTAGAAGACAGAGTTGGGAATTACACCATTGATATAAAATTCCTTTCATTTCAGATGTCCTCTGCCCACCTACAGCTTCTTGTGTAACTCATCCCTCATTCAAGAAGCTGGAAGGTGGGGTTCAGAAGCCACCACCTCACTGTTGTTCACACTCTCGTAAAGTGGGAATAACAGCACTGCTCTGCCTCGGACAGGGGACACAAGAATAAATGCATTAAAGATTACAGGCACCATAACAGCCTGAGGGGAAGATTAGGTGCATCAATATAATATATTTCATTCATCATACTCTTATGATTATCTCTAGTTCAGTTTTCTTAGAAGTGCTTCTGTCATTTTGCATCTCTGAACAGATCCAAACAGTCTTTCTCTCCTTAAAAAATGGCTTAAGAGCACTTGTTCCTTTTTCAGGTACGCAAATTTTCATCTTCACTGAAAGTCACAATAGAAGGCCAAGATAAGCAGTATGTCATCTAAGGCTCGATGCTGATTTACTTGTAACCTTTAATTGAAAAATAAAACAAACTGGAAAACAAATCTATCTCCTGATGTCCTTTCAAAGGAGAATATGAAATACCTTCAGAAGTAACTGGTATTTTGTCAGGCGCTGCACTGGTTTGAGCAAATAGGAGTCCAGCCCAAGTTTGTGCTCTAATTTTCTTTGGCATTCCTAGAACAAAGAATTCAGATTAAGTAAATTCTGCACCAACTATAAGCAGTTATTCCAAAAGCATGGCTAGTATGGTTTAAAGACTTCGAAGATTTCATGTAAAAATGTCAGATGGTGCCTATAACTAAAGAAATTTTATACAAACATGTAAAATAATATAATGAATGGATCTGCCTTAAGCTCCTTGTGTACAAGAAACTCCAACTGCTATTTTTGTGAGGCTTCCACACAACAGTAAACAGAATATGCCGCAAAATCACGGGTTGCTGAGGAGGGTGTTTAGGACAAGCGAGTGTCCCAGGACGATGCCCGCCTTGGTAGTAAGAAGCAGCTCACCTGGAAGAAGGTGCTTTCGGAGCACTGCCTCCACAGGGACTCCGACCGGGGCTTGTTCTGGCAGTATTTCTCATACATCTGGAAATCCTCTCGCTGTAAGGGAAGCCAAAAGTCACACACATGAACGCAAACCTGCTGGGCAGCCAAATAAGGTGAACACACAAACTGTAGATTTGTTTTTATCTCTGCTGCCAACTTCAAAAGTCAGAGTTTGGGTAAAAAACCCCACCGCTGGGAATCACAGCAGACTGCAGCGTAGTCCCGACTGCTGCTTTCCCCCATCTGCTGCTGGCCACGCACCTACGCTCCCTGCCTTGCTCTTGGTATTGCGTATCAGAAACATCTTACTCAACTGACATAACAGATGTTGCACAGTGCGACAAATCAGGAGAAACATTGGCCTCCAAGTCTGCTTTATATGTGAAAATGAGTCACCCACCCTGTCTAGGAAACAAAATCCCACTCTCTCGGGTGCTCCCAGGCAGCTTTCCAGACTGTGCAAGAAAATTCTGCAAGAGATGGAGGAAGAGACAGAATGCAGCGGTGAGCATGGTACGGTTGGGGTAGTTAATCGTTAGAAGAAATCAGCCTGGTAAAAAGGGGAAGAGAGGCAGAATCGTACTTGTTGTGGAAGTCGTATATCTCGGGCATGTTTCCGAAGAGGACGTCCTTCCTGTTCCTCAGGATGGGAGGCATGAGGATGAGCATGGCGGGGTTATCCATCTCAGCTCTGTAGCCCTGCGGGATGCAAAAGGGGCTCATCACTCAGTCGGTAAGGCCTTGGCTCGGCATCTCCACAAAGGCAGGTGAAAAAGGGACGTGAACAAACTTTCAGTACAATCCGCTTTGTTTCGAAGCGCAACATCCCTTTTATTTCCTTATTTTTGTCCCTACACCCCTGTCTTTCAGCCCCCGGGCAGGCGGGGTTGCGGTGCAGCAGGGCACGGCTGGCCAGTACTGCAGAGATCCTCTCGGCTCACTAAGGGCAAATCGCAGCCACTGTCTCCTCGCTACGGCCTGACTGTGGGAGAGGTCCCGGGGGAATACTTTTCGGAGTTGAACATATCTGCTGCCATGACCATGGGACACAGGAGTGACAAACGTGTTTGTATGGGGTATGCAGTTACACACAACCCCACGAGAACCAGTGCACGAGCCGACTTGTTACAAAGCAGAGACAGCTTGAGATCAAATACCAAAATCAATGGGCTTTTTTTGCTCTTGTACGAGACCCGCTGAGCACCAGGGTTTCGCTCTCCTCGATGCCTCAGGATTTCTGTCCTCTGTGGCTCCACCTGCCTCTTGAAATCACAGCCTCCCGAGCAGGGAGGGACTGGGAGGGACACCACTGCACTACAAACTGTTGGGTGGAAGTAGGAAATAATGCAAAGCTCCCCTCAATAAAATCACATCACTGCACTAACGCGAAAATATTCACCAGATGTGGTAAACATCCTAACTGTAGGGTAGGGAGAAGGCAGAGGTCAGGACCATCACTTCAAAGAAGACATCAAGAAGGCCACTAGCCGCAGCTCAAGCTGGCCACGCTAGTCACACCAAGCACAGAACTGAGGTCTTTTTAACAAGCAGGAAAAATGTTTGCAAAAATGCATTCAGTATGTACTGCGTATCTTCTTTGGCTTTCCAGATTTATCTCTCACACTCACTATGGCTGGAATCAGTATTTCTTATACCGAACAGGCATTTTGTAGTTGACTGAGGATGCAGTAGAAGATAAGTATCTGGAAAATTAGTCATTTATATTTAACCACTGCAAGCAGGCTTCCCCCTTTAAAGGAAATACTATTTTCAGAAAACTTAAGACTATATGTCCATTTTTCTCTATCTAGACTTGACACACAGAGTAATAAATCTGCATACCTACCAAGCGCTTCATCATATAGAGTGTAGCTTAACAAAAAAAACCAATCAGTGCAGGGCAATTATGTGTAACTACGTGCAATCCAACAGATTTATATCCTGCTTGTTCCTGGGCAAGAAAACTAAGGAGGAAGACATTTAAGAGCCAACTTGTTTTGGCCATCAGCAAGAGTTATTTTGGAATAAAGCAGAAGTGTCTAAAATGGCAGTGTGAGAAATTATAAACTGGTTTCTGGAGAAATGTGCTTTATACGTTCACGAACCTCACAGTGTTGAGACAGAATCCTTCCAAGGATAAAATGCAAGATTATTTCTTTTGTCTCCAAAAGGTAAAAGAAATTAGGGAACAGTTAAAAATACCAGCTTTTTGTACATTTTTCCAGGCACTGAAAAAACTAATTACCAGTGCTTTTGTGTACAAACAGAAGGCTTCTCCCTCATTCTAGATGAAAAGCTCATCCTGACTCCAACTGTTCCCGAAGATGCCTCCAACAAAGAAAAGGTAGGGAGAAAACTTGAACGTTTATGACTAGCTTGGGTTCTGACAGTCTGGTAGGAACCTGCCCCATCACATTTTTGCTTAGTCTGACAGAGTAGCAGGTGCCCTTTTGTACAAGTCGCCGGGAAACACTAATGAGCAACCTGAAGAAGTCACTCACCGTCAAAACAGTGAAGAGTTCTTCTACGTACACTCTCTCGGTTTCTATAAGCTCATTTATGACATGGCTAAAATAAAGAAAAAAAAATAGAAGCATATTATTTCTATGTCTGTAAAAAAAACCACAGGCAGTCAGTGCAGTTCAACTAGCCCAACGAGTCCCGACACTGGGATGACAAAACTGGGTAAAACTGGGTAAAAGTGCAAAAGATGACACCCAGGTCAGGTTGGAGGAACACATGGATGGGGCAAGGCCTAGCCAGAAATAAACATCATTTTGAGTCATGTAAACAGGGTGAAAGCTTACCCTTTTAGTATATCTAAGTTGTCGTCGCTATCCGAAATAAAAGACTGCAAGGAATTCCGTTTTTCCTGATAGTCGTGCATTACCTCGATCTGTAAGAGAAATGGGATGCACTGGGAGGAGCCGCAGGGAGGTCACTGCAGAGACAGGACGAGCCCAGGCCCCAGTGTCGGCCTGGGAACTCTTTCGGGAAGGATGAAAGACGCTTCCTTTTAAGAAATCCTTTCTGGCGCAAAGTTTTACAAGGGCACAGCATACAATGGGTAGCCAATTATTCCCAGAAATTACTCCGCTACATAAAATCTGAACATATCAGTAACATAATTCATTAGTGCAGAGACCAGAAAACAGTTTCCACACAGGGGAAATATCTGTGGATGTGGAGTTTTCTTAATAGGCATCACTGTTGTTATGCAACGAACAAGTTCGGGGAATAACACACAGGAAATCGATTATCTGTGACTTGGAAAAACAATGGAAGATTGATCTCAGGTGATGGACTAATCCAAATAAACCATAAGGATATGAAAGGATTTGTTTGTTTGTTTAAAAAAAAAGGGAAAAAAAAGAGCATCTTCAAATCCAAAGTCTAAGTACAATCAATTTTTAGAATGGTTTCAGTTCTTCAGTGTATAAAACTCATTCAGAATTCATGAATAATTTGTACCTTGAGAGAACTTGGAGTTTTTCTCGATGTCTTCTTCCCAGGGAGAGAGAGATCAAATGAAAACTTCAAACTGGAATTAAAATCCACACCTTGGGTAGAAAAAACCCCACAATTACATAATGTACATGTATAGTAAAGGAGATGGTTCAGACAGAAACCAGTAAGTCACAAATTAAAATGGGATACATTTGAAGAATGAATACTTAGCTAATACTACAAGCAAACTGACAAAATAAAAGGTATCTTAAAGAACAATACTGAGTACCAAATAACATAACTCACATGGACGGTCACAAAGGCCATAAAGTAAAAAGCAATCAGAAAAAACAAAATTTCCATTAAGCAAATACTGTAATCAAAACGTAACAAAGTCTGTGAAGCCTGTGCAAATGATTGAAAACAGTAAAATCAAACAAACTACCAAAAGGAACATCACCTACTGGGATACTGGTTTAAAGTCCTTTTATGAATGTAGGACAAAATGCTCAACTGCTATGAACTGTTTCTCCACCTTGGAAGAACTACAAGTTGTAGTACTTCAGGTTACAGAGGTAATTTGGAAGATATTAAAAATACAACATCCATTTCCCCAATGAGTTATATGACACCTTTCAAATACTTGTTACTCCTGAATTGTCAATATGACAATTCTTCAGCAAAAGGGTCTTTTCCCCTAAGACGAATGGCAATGATGAATTTCTCCAGCTCCACGCAGGGTCTGTCACAGAGAGACGACCCGGCAGAGGACGGAGGAGGCAGCAGGGATGGCAGGGGACCAGCGATGACCCATTTCGGTGGTGGCAAGGCATCGCGCCAGTCCCAGTGCCATGTGCCAGCCTGCAGTCCCAGTGGCTGCACCAAACCCTGAGATGGACCAAAAATAAAATAAACACGTTCTGATGTGCAATATTCACCTTATCTACATATAGAAAAAAGAGGCCAAAGTTAAAAAAAAAAAAAGACTCATGAACTATCTTTCCGTTAGGATGCACAAAAGTATTGCAGGACATATGAATACAACAGTAGCTGCGCCTAGAGCAAAGGTTTGAACAGTGCTGACCCCAAAGAGCCACCTTTTGTGAAGCAGAAGATACAGGGAGAACAACGGATGCAGCGGAATGCAAACCCACGTGGGGAGCAGGCCCCGCATCTTCACACGGGGCTGCTGAAAGACAAAGCCGTTCCATGTTATCGCACCAACGAGGCCTTAGACCTCCACGCGTAAACACGCCAAAGGCAGGAGAGAGATTTGGATGCTGGAGAGCAGATCAGAGGCACGCGCGGGGTATGATCCATCGTGGACAGGAAGATGCAAAAGAAACGAGGACTCGCCGGTGGTCCCACTGGGAGACCCATTGGGAGACTCAACAGTGGTCCCACTGGGAGACTCCCGCGGGAGGAAGGGAACACGGATGGGTGAGAGATGGTCACCAGCTGCAGCTCGGTGGTTTGCTGCAAGAGTGACTTTACGCCAGCACTCCGGCTCCGCCGCAGCCTGCCGTACCACCTCCACACACCTTGCTACACTTTACGGCTCAGGATAGGACAAGTTTACTCTTTTTTCCAAAAAAAGGGGGTTCAAAATTAGAACCACATTTATCAGACAGGCTTCAAATCCAGGCCAAAGATGAAAGAGGAAGCCTCTGGCCTCAGACGGAAAAAGAAGGGGGGAGAAATAAAAGAAAGAAAGAAAAAGAGGACAAAAGTAATGTGCTCAGAGGTGGTTTGGTTTCAATCCAGAGCATAAAACCCATCCATCTGAAAGCACTCCCGGCGGAGCCCAGCATGCCTCTTTGACACCGCACATCACACCAGGATTTTGATGTTCTGTGTCAAACAGAGGCCTTATTAAAAACCTCTCTTGGCATGATCTATCCAAAGAGGAGCCTTTTGTCTTTCCCCGCGTGCTGGCTATGCTCGTTTCAACACACTTGATCATCTCTTTCAGGAAGAGGATTAATGGGGGATACCTGTGCTTCACAGGAGACCGAGTGCCTTTGCTAGAAGAACGTGCAACCCATAAAGGCATCAAATAAGTCCAGCAGATTGATGATGGTCTCACAACATCCCACAGAGGTGGCCACCCATTTACCCCCATTCTTCTAAGTTAATAATTTCTCCTTAACGCTTCCCTATTTCTAGAAAGCTGGAAAAGTTACATTAGGTGAAATGGGAAATACACCAGTTTAAAGACTCGGAGCTTTTCTTCCTGACTGAGGAAAGGTG
>KL283903.1:26777-42060 GCA_000699545.1 Podiceps cristatus
CGGCCCGGGGAAAAGGAAATCTGGAATTTATTTGCTGCACTGGCTTCCACTTTGAGTAGCTTAATTCCCCTCACTGCATCTCGCTTCATTCCCATCCCTCCACTACCTTGGTTGTTTACATTGGTAACTCCCTGAACTGGAGCCACTTTTCCTGTTGTATGACACCTACTACAGTTCACCATAACCAATATTCATGAATTCATCACAAAATACTTGGTGTTAAAACACATCTCAAATGTTTAATTGCTTTATGCAGTCAGATCACTGAATTCAATATTCCCACATAACTTAGCATGTTCCTGGTTTAAAATACATGGACACTGTTTTAAAATATTTTTTAATTCCCATACATACAGGGCTGCCAAGGAAGAAAGTTTTAACGTTATTATCTAAAACTAACATTGTGCCACATCCCATTATCAAAACCAGGGCAGAACATTCAGTGACCTCAGTTCAACCAGAATTTGTACTTTTATGTACAATAATTTATACATTATTTATTCCACAACTGGGATTTAAGGAAGACAACATCAAGGAATGAAAGGGAGTTAAGCATCCAGCTTCTCGTTTCCGTTCATAAGATTTGAGATCCTCATTTCTCCAAGCTCCTTCACAAACATCAGTCTCATTTTATGTCAGTTCTAGCTCAAGACAGTTATACAGACTGTTGCAGAGAATAGGTATGCTAATAAATTTATAAACCTTGCCCTTTCTCCCAATAGTACTAATTCACCAGTTTCCAGCCCAGTAGGATGCTAGTAAAGCAGAACTGGAAGTATGCGCTGCTTACAGCTGTCTCTTTTCACTGAGCAGAGTGAAAATAAATACCAAACGACCAGCCCCATTCTTCACACAGGTGTGAGAAGATGCAAAAACTGGAAAGATAATAAATCATCTCATATACATTTATAGCATTATACAAAAACTTTGTAGCCAGCAATGTCTAGTTGGTTTCTCAAAACCATCCTTAGCCTTACTCTTCCTGCCTCAAAGCAATATTATCACCTGGAAATACCATAAACTTAAAATATTTTACCATGTTTAGGAGAGAATAATGGTGATTTGGATCTCGGTGGATTTTCCGGCCGAGGGGCTACTAACTGGACGGGCCGCATGTGTTTATCCAACAGCTTCTTGAAGCAAGACTGCCGATTCTCAAACATGCTTCGAACGTTTTCAAGCTTGACCTGCACTGACTGTATCTGGCACTGTAGAGAGTGAAAAAGACTCCCATGATCAAATAACTACTATTTTGCATTTTGACCCAAAACAGAGAACTATAAAGCTGACAACAACAGTCTGACCTTGCTTTTCACTTGTGTATCAAGGAACTGGACGGGCCGCTTACCTTCAATTCAGATGTTAAGACTGACTCAAAATCGTAGTGTAGGGCTTGGGGATCATAGTTTAAGTAGGCTGAAGAGCTTTCAAGAAATCTTTCTATGTCCTGGAGAGCTTTCTGAGCGCCTTCTTTAGACTGGCACTTGTCCATCTGCTGGTTAGCGAGCAGGTAGGCACCATCATCACAGCACTGCAGAGCCTGGTAACAGCACAGGGCAAACCCAGGGAGCAAGACTGTCAGTGGCACCCCTACTAAATCAAGGTTCCCATGAGGCATATAATTTACTGGATCCGTATTTTCAACATGGAGCTAATTAGTACTCCTAAAGACCTCTGCAGCTATTACATTTTGATTAGAAAGTAGAAAGGCCACATTTTTTTCTGGAGGGTGACTGCAGTCCTCAGCATACTCGGCCAAGTTGTGCTCCCACTTGTACCCAGTGCTACAACTGACACAGAAGCACTATCCAGTGCATAGTTGAACCAAACGATAAGCAGATATTTACTTATTCAACTCAGAAAGCTGAAGAGGGCACTACAGAGTTTACAATGAGACAGGCAGGTTTCTTGAAATAAACGCCCGTCTCAGCGCAGACCTGAACTGCAAGGAATGATCAAAGTGATTGCATTCATGGCTTGTTTGGTTTTTGAGGTTTTTAAAAAAACAAACAGTTAAATCAGTTTAAAGTTGTACATGTAACGTGCACAGGTAACAGCTGAACACCAGGCCGGGGTTCAGTTAGCACTCACACACTGGGCCATGCACCAGCACGAGAAGATACTGCAGCCAAGAGCGACAGAGGACTTCCAGTGCTGTGAACGGGAAGGAAAGCCGCGGAAAGCAGGACCACAGTGTGCTCCAGCAGAGCCCATGGGCTAGACCACCAGGGCTGCAAGGAGCCCAGGAGAGGACACCGCCCTGTATCTGGGAGGCTGACGAGGAACCGTCCGTCCCCACAGATGAATGCAATACTGAAGTGGAGCACACGGAGGAAAAAGAACAAGTTCCCTAGTCCTCCAAAACAGAGAAATGGAACAGGGTCAAACTTCACTGCTTCTCTTAATGGCCTCAAGCGTATTACAGTCGTGTGCCTTCTGGTCTAATTAGCGTGAATTTCCCTAAATGAATTTTTGATGCTGATTAAGATATCAAAGAGCGTTGGAGCCACATGACTCCACTTCCATGCTAGCACACAGCAGCTGTGACTATCTACCAATCTGTCACCTTATTTTACAGTCGGCTATGTTTACGCTTAATAAATGGCTACGAAAAAAGGTCTGGAGCTTATCTGAAAGCATTACCTCTATCGTACTGGGTATGAAAACCTCAAAAATCAATTAATACACGGATGCAGCTGAACCTCGGTGTTCTGAATTGCCCCCTGGAGATGCCCACCTCTTTCTGCTGACTATTCGCAGCACCAGCAGATACCTGTTTGCTAACTTAACCAGCTAAGTGAGGGGTGAAGCACTCCTCCAGCCTCTGGGGAACACTTTCCTAACATGAACCGCTGAAGCAAAACTGCAAATTTCAGATGCACCCAGCTAAGAAGTGGAGAGGCTAGCCCTGTGGAGAAGCTAATTATCTACTTCTCAGGGCACTATGTCTCTGAACTCTACCTGCTGAAGGTGAGTGTGAAGATCCAAGGTCTTCTGCAGTCGCATCTGCTTCCGTTTGATCTCATCGGACAAGACATCAGAATGGTGCCGCAGCTCGTTGCATTGCTGGCAGATTAAGTTGAGCGCGTAGTGATGATTTGCTGCTAGCTGGTGTCCGTGTAGTATCACCACCTGAGCTTTCCCTATCAGATCCTTCAGTGAAAGGAAGAAAATGGATTGCACGTTTACTGAAACAATGCCAAAATATCTACATGTAACAACATGTGCTGTCACATCTTACCAGATTTCAGGTACACAAGGAGATGACTGTCATTAGGAGTAGCCAGAATGGGTGGCTTATGCAGGATAAAATGGCACCCATCATCTGGGAAAAAAGAACTTTTGCTATCCAAAAGGAGGATGAAGAAGAAAACATTATTTCGCCAAATTAGCCATGCTGCGAATGGCTGCTGGCAACGTATTGCTGCCGTCTCCAGGAGCTGCACTCCAAAAAAAAAAAAATGCAGCTGTTGTCCAGTTTAGGCACACCATGCTCATAAGCACCAAAGGGAATTTGAGCAGTTAAAGACTCTGGTGAGAATGAACCAGGCTGTTGCAGCAAAGCTTGATGCAAAGAACATGCTATCTTGTCTGCGTATCTTGGTCAGTGTAAGGGTGACATCTTCTCCAGGGTTGCCTTTCTGCTGGGACTGCTTCTCTGTTGCCTTCTGTTCTCCTCCTTCTCTCCACAAACATTTATTTCAAACGGCCACAAAGCCTTAGACCTTTCCTCTAGGACTTTTATTTTCAAAGAAGCCTCTGGGGTTTGTGTCTAGATCCCTCGGGATTTCTCCACTGACCCTGGCCCACTTGCCAAGCCCATCCCTTTACAGAAGTCACATCTCAGTTGGGCTCCCGTGAATCATCTCCCTTCACTTTTCTTGCTGCTACATCTTTTAGTCCTCATCCATATGTTACGTCCAAATCACAGACACGTCAAGATAGCAACTTTTTTGTCTCTCCATGTGCCTGGTAACAAGTCTCTGCCTATTAGCACTGCTAAAGCACTTAACATATAAATAATTCTTCTTCCAGCTCATTAACTCCCACGCCTCCCCTGTGTTCAGACATTTATCTGTTCTGGATTTTCATGGTGGCTCAGCAATTTATTTTAACCATGATAATTAAATACCCTGTTCCTGGCTTTCAGAGGGATCACAGCGCTGCTGCGCAGAGCAGAGACTTACAAAATCAATCCTTTTGTGCAGCCACTTACCAACAAATTAAACCAGAATCAAGTAATTTCAGAAAACAACTCCTACCCCGAATACAGAACGTGCCTCTTTTGTTTCATTTGTGCCTCCTTCAGTGAAAGATTCTCTCACCTGAGCCATACCATCGAAATGACCCAAGTCCTTGAGCCTCTGTTTTACTTGGAGGACACTGTCACCAGTGTCGGGCAGCTCCGCTTGCTGACCCATTAAAAATTCAATGGCATTCTTGACCTAGACACAAAGAAGACGACTGCTGCAAAAGGATACAAAGCACAGGCAGAAAACCATTCTCAAACTAAAATTAATCACACTTTAGCTAAGACTGCTAAATCCAATATTAAAACTAGTGTCCAAGAACTGATTTCTAAATTCAAAGATGCTTCTGTCAGCAAAATCTATGCAACTGCAGGGCAGTGATACCTAAATTAGCTCTGCATGAGGCAGCACAGTGGTCTCCCCAAGCTAGCTAGCCCTGCTGGAGTCAAGGAACAGCAGCATCAATTAAACACTCTCAAACCAAAAAGCATAAAAACCTCTCTCCTCTCCCCTCCTTTTCATCTCCAACTCTTCCTTCTGCCATCAGAAGTGCATCCGATCATACCTCTTGAAAACTTTGCTCAAACTTCCACAGTTGTAAATATTGCTCCATTTTTAACTGATGTTTTTCCCAGAAGCCATCAAAAGCAGTCTCCATCTCTCGCAGCTGACCAAGTAACCTTGAGCACAGAAAAAGGACAGGAATGGAACAATTTCAAGTAGAGGACAAGCAGAGATCACCTACTCAGATCTTCTGGACCCAGGCTCTCAGGAGAAGTCAACGGACATGTATATATGACTCGTGAAGATCTCAGAATTTTAATGAAATCATTGCTGCAGATGACAGCACCTGTGTGAAGCAGTTGTTGCTGTCTCCATTTATCTGAATAATACCTGAGAGCCTGGCAAGGGGGAACCCTGCAGTGGCTCCACAGCCTCATTGTATCAGTAGGGGAAAAAAAATCAGAGCAGGTCAAAGTCGTTTGACAGAAATCCCCCAGCAATTTGATGGGTCTGGAGCAAAACCCCAGTATCTTTGCCTTTACCTGTTTGATAGGTGACCTAAGCAACACATCTACACTTAAATAACTTGAGTGTTTCCACTCAAAAATCAGGCAAATTGGGAACACAGTGCACTCACCGATTCACAGTCTCCCAGTCCCCAGGCCTCTCGTGCTGTTGATCCTGACTGCATTCCCCAGAGTCAGGCTCTTCAAAGCTGCTCAAAAGCAAGCTTCCCTCTTTCGTGACTGCTGTAATAGCTTCCTGTATAATACAAAACATTTCTGATTCAGGCTACTTTTTGTGCGGTAAGGATAAGTCATTTCGTGTTTCTCCTGCCTTAGTTTCCCCATATGAAATGAAGCACCGGGATCCATCAGGCAAAAGGACTCCCAGCAGATGTTCTAGCCCTTCACGTGGGGTTAGTCCCTGGGGCTGGAGGAGGCTGAACCACGGACTGGTCACCAGGCTGGGTGGAAACTGGCACACATGAAAACTTCAGGCCACAAAATGATTCAAGAGGCAGGAGGACAGCACTCCCCCAGGTCGCTCTTGGTGAGCAGGTGGGTTTGTATTAGAAATCTATCCACAAGTTCATGCCTTCAAGCAAGTATGCCTGCAGCTTGGAGGCTGTGCTTCTCCATCCAGGTCATCACAGGAGGTTGTAGGAAGAGCATCCCACAGTGGGACAAAGCTGGGTCTGAGACCACGTGGCACCACTTACAAGAGCCACTACACGCAGAGGCAACTCAGCACTTCCAACATACCCTCCACTCAGGGAAAATTTAAACCCTTGGTATGTTCATTAGCATCAGCTGAGGGGCTTTGTGCTGTGTTGGGCTCAGCCCCAAAGAAAACAGGTGCATTTAGTCAATTATTTTCAGAAAAAAAGAGACCAAACACAGAGGTGAGAAGGAAGAAGAAAAGATGTGGCTGATGAATCGAGTTGAAACAAGCCCTGAAGGAGACACCACAGCACGGCTCCATTGGAGAGCCAGCTCCTGGAGGAGTAAGAGCCCATCCTAGGTAGACAGCCAGATTTCTATTGCAAGAGAAACAATGGCAAAACCACTTTAGGGAGAAGATTCAGAAAGCACAGACTTGCTTAAACGTCTGCCTGCCCCAGATAGCTCACAGCTACCTAAACATAACAGCATCTTCAGGGCAGCAGCCCAGGAGCAGAAGGACACGGCCACGGGAGCTTCTCCTCTCCCACACACAGTGTCCGCTGCCGGTTTGCAGCCCTGTCACTAAAACATCACGGTAGATGACCGCAAGGCAAAACCCCTGTCTCCTTTGGATAGTACCAAATCCAGGAGACTCAAAAGGGAAGAGGAATTATGCAGCATGCTTTAGACCGCAGGTGGCTGTTATTTCATCCTCTTACATCTCACTCTCCAGAGCCCTGCGTTCCCCTTTTGATGCAAAGCCTTTCATTATACGTATGACAAAGTAGCCCGACTGTCGAACAGGTGTTAACTTGATTTTTTCCCATTCAGGATATCAAAGAGGTTAATTTCTTAGTTACTCCGTTTAATTAATTTCTGTCATTTTTTTCATTGTGTTTGCAACCAGCTTCTGTTCAATACTACAGCTACATAAATTATTCTGATCGACTCATTATTTGAATTCAGGAATCAGCTGTACCAATCTTGGGGCTGTCATGAGAGAGACCAGGATCCCATGTCTTGCTGTCATCGCAATCTGTGCACAGTTTCTCATCTGCTTTTATCTTTCATGGTCTTAGAAGGAACAAAAGAAAAAAGTCAACGGACTCCATCTCAGTCAAAAGCCAACGAGTGGGTTTGATATTTGAAATTAATAGATGAGGCATTAAAAGCAACAGATGCCTTGTACTGGGTGCTGCTGAGCTTTATATGCAATCGAAAACACACGATGTGTTTTATTTCTCCACAGAGGAAAGTGTGTTTTCCTGACAGGTTTATACACAGGACTACAGTGTGCAGCCGATATTTGCCCCCTATACTTTGGCATGAAGCTTAAGTCAGGAAGTCATATTGCAATATATGCAGCTGCTGTTTTATACTACAGCTCTCTTCCTTTTCAAAGAAGAAATACAGGACTACTGGCAGTATCTATAACGATACGTTCTTTACATACGCACACACATTTAGGCCCCCACAGAGCACACTTTGGATGTCATTTTGCATATTTCTTACAGGCAGCCTTCTGGGGACTCACTGTCATGTGAATGACAAATGATTATAAATGAAAACAGATCCACTTCTCTGACTTATGTAAACGAATCCTGCCATAAAGCAAAGGAGCTCATTCTTCAGCTGCACGGCACGGCTGTTAGCCCGGGAATCGTTTCTGAAGGGAGGGTTTGGGGACTGTGCTGTCCCCAGAAAGATGCAGGAGCAGCAAAGACGACAGCTCGATATTGCAGCAGCTGGCTGCTTCCACTAACTCCTATAATAGTATTTATCACAAATAGTTGAAAACAATAATCTTAACATCTTAAAGAAACAGAAGTTAAGACACAACATGAAGGCTCATTGAAGACAGGGATCACATCGTGAATGCTGTGTGCCATGAGCCGCGCAAAGCCTTCATAGGATCATAGGATTGTCAAGGTTGGAAAAGACCCTTAAGGTCATCGAGTCCAACCGCTAACCCATCACTGCCAAGTCCATCTATACCATGCCCTCAAGCACCGCATCTCTCCGTTCTTTAAACACCTTTAGGGATGGAGATTCAACCCCTTCCCTGGGCAGCCTGTTCCAATGCCTGGCACCCCTTTTGGGGCAGAAGCTTTTCCTAATATCTAACCTAAACCTCCCCTGGCGAAGCTTGAGGCCATTTCCTCTTGTTCTATCACTTGTTACTACAGAGAAGAGACCACCTCGGACGCTCGCCAGCACAACTCCCGTAAGTGCCCGCGGGGAAGCTGCCTCGGGCAGAGGGACCTGGGGACAAGCCATCCCTCCAGACCTGCTGATGATCTTTGCCTGCAGCATCCTCCAGCCGTGGGGGGTGAAGCGGAGGGAACCCCGCCGAGGGCATGAATCCACAGGTGACGCAGCCTCCTACCCACCCTCCTGCCAGGGAGACGTGCAAAGCCCACGGGAGGAGCACGCTACAGACGCCAGCCTCTGCAGCCAGCAAGGAGGCGGCAGCGGCGGCTGTTTGCAAGATGCTGGCAGGGTAATTTCCTTGAGCGGATGGCAAATGTAAGGGTAACATACAAAAACAGTCACACTGAGTTTTATTTTGTCTGTCAACACATACACACGCATGGGAGGGAAGGAGGAGTGGGCACCAAACAAACAGGCAGTCAAATCCCAGAAATCCCATCTTGCTGCGCAAACAGTGGTTGGAAGTATGTGGCAGAGTTGCTGATGAGACATACCTTGAGCTGGTAGTACTTTTCCGTGCGCAGTGCCAGGATCCGCTCGATTGAATACATGTCGTCCGGTAGCTCGGTCTCTGCCAGCTCCGTGCCAAAGGATTGTAACATCTGTGCAATTTCCTTCACGGTTAGTGCAAAACTCTCTATCGCCTGGTGGGAGACGAGAATTGCAATCGGCCTGGGATTCGGGATATTCCTAGAGCTCATTAAGAGCGCACGAAGAGCCAAGGCTGAGATCTGCAGGGGAGCCCAACGGCTTGCTCTGAGAGAGGTGGGTGGGATGTCCACTGGAGGCGGAGCTGATGTGTGCTGCGGTGCATTAGCCAGTGGCCACCAACACCTGGCCAGGTGACTTTTAGTGTGGCCTGAATCCACAACAGGGACTTAAATAAGGATAGCATTGGGCAGAGACACCTCATGGTTTGTTTTCTGCTGCCTGTTCTTGTGCACTCTCAGATTTTTCCTATCACATATTGGAGGTCTATAGCAGAAGCCACCATAGGATCATCTCATACATCCCTGTAATTCCTCTTCTAGACATGTATTTGGCTTCTTGGTGATGGCTGTTTCCAGCTTTGCAAGCCTGAATGGCAAGTTACAAGGCAGTCTGGCATCACGGCCACCTCATCTGCAGCTTCACCAAGAGGACAAGGGAGGGAGCTAAGCAGCGTGCTGGAGACGAAGGGGAGACAGTGGGATGGAAGCGGTTGCTGTTGGTACCTCCCCAGCGCATCCCAGTCAGCCACTGGAAGCTCTGGACACCAGACAGCTCCCACATCTCAGGGCAAGGTAGGGCTCTCCCTCTCACAGCTCTGGCTCTGCTTTTGAGAATGGGGTAATAGACTCAAATGTAACTGATCACATTTATATTTTCTTTAAACAGTGTGTATTTTCCATGGAAATTTCAAGAAATATTTCATGAGCACACTACAAAGGAATTTTGAGAGAGGTTCTTCATATGGACACTTATCTGCTGTATGCAGCTATGGTCTAAAAACTATCCTTTTCTTAGATTAACATTTTTTGTCATTCATTTTGTCATTTTTGTCTCCAAGTGTGAGAGATATGCCATTATCACTTCAACACATCATGCAAAAGAACAAAACTACGAGCCAAAAATTTAAAAAATTCATGAAGGTGGCAGCGCATCAGTGTAAACCCACACAAAGTTAATGGCACGAGCAATAGCTCGAGTTATTCCGGCTACAACGTCTTGTGCTTTTGTCTTTATACCAATCTCCACATCTGCTGGTGTGGACGATGTTGCAGGACACGGGGCACTAGGATTTCTGGTACATATTTCATTAGTGCTTTGATTTGTTGGGAAGGTAACTGGGAATCCAACCTGCCATTAATCTGGGAGACAAAAAGTCCCAGTGTAAACTAAGAGTGTAAAAGAAGCATAGAAACACACAGCAAGGCATAGTCCAGGGAATGAAATGCCTGATTCCTGGCAATATTAAAGGAAAATTCTTGCACAGAAAAAAAAAAAAAAAAAAAAAAAGGAAATTTTCTGAATTCTCTGCATTCGGTCAGAATGCGGAGAGCAGCTTCATTGCCCTGGGTCCCACACACATTTGTGATATTAATTGCATGAAGCAACCATTATTAAAAAAAAAAAAAAAAAAAGCCTATTTTGTGTCTATTACTAAGGGAACTTTTTATTAAAGACTTAAGAAGCCAGATCTTTCAGGAGCAGTTTCAAAAGGAGGCTGAGGGAGTTAATCCTCCAGCTCCCATAAAAACCCACCAAGTGCCTAACGCCGCTTGATTCCTCTGCAAATCTGATCGAGGAAAAGCAGTTGGCTTCAGGGGTTACGTTCAGCCACCACTGCTCATTGCCTCACAGAAAACCTTCCTCAATCGATCCCAACGCCCGAGAGCCCAGTGCTGGTACGTACAGTCCTGAAGATGACCCACTCGCTGTGGCAGTACTCCAGGGTCCCTCCAAACTCCGGCGTTAATTGCTGTTCATCAATGTACGTCAGCAGGTCGCTAACCGAGCTCAGCATAACAACCTGCAAACAGGGCAACACCGTCAGCTGGTCGATCACGGCTTCTACCCAAGTCATACACAGATCAAGCCCACAAATCTTTTATGCATCTAAAAATTGGATTTTCTCTGAATATTGTTCTACAGCACGGCTTTCTTCTTCTGCTTATGGCTTAACACGGCTTTTATTTGATGTATTTGACCATTTTTGTAAGACAACTCTCATCTCCCAGGTGTTTTCTTCCTTAAATGCAAAGCACAGGGAGATGCTGCAGTACGTGACTGCAGAACCGAGCTGAAAGCAAAGGTAATGCAGTTTTTTGCAAGGGATGACCAGTAATCTGGGAAAAGACATAAGTTTTAATGCATCATGAAGCACTGGCCAATTTCACATAAATGTATACTCATGAGTTTTTGTGTGTCTTGGTCTGCCCTAGGATAAGTCATGAATTTTCAAAACTGTGCAAATGATAATCATTTTACAGTGAAAAATGCAGAGTCTGTGAAAATCATATTATTTCCTAACGGAAATCATGGTTTTGTTTTGTGAGTTTGTAATTGTCTCATTTCCATAAATGTACTTTTTTTCTCCTAATTATTCTCATTATATCCTATAATCAAGGTGGCTTTAGAAGTCTTGGAAATTTTGACTTGAGAATATAAAACCAGTTGCTATTATAGCAACAAACACCAACGTGATGTTGGTATGGAGTTTATACTGAGATTTAAATGGAGATTATGGGTGGGATTCATATCAAAAGCTTCACTACATGTGTCTTTTGACTTTTCAGACATTAAATAAATTCCTGAGCATGGTTTTATCCTCCACAGAGTCATGCAGCCTACATGGGGGATGAGGACAGGCCGAGAAGCCCACCACCCACTACCACGAACGTGCTCTGTGGGGAGCAAACTGTGCACAAGGGAGATGAAAAATGCTACAGGAAAGATTTGATGGAGAGAAATTAGGCGGAAATGTGGCAGAGACACTCCAGTTACTCTTCCCATAGGTGCCTGCAGAGTGCGACACTGTTGCCCTCCCGACCCGAGGTGCACGGGCTGCCTCTGATCACGCACAGGCACACCACCTCTGAACGCTCGTACCGGTAACTTGAGTAGAAAATCTTCCTGACTGAACCGAAATCCAATGTCAGTGAAGGTGCGCTGGAAGAAACCCGTGGGACGAAGAACCATCACTAAGTGCAGGTTCCCTGGGAAAGACGCCTGCAAGGAAACAGAGAGGACGTTCAACCTGGGGACGTGGCAGGTCCAACAATGGCTTTCAAACACCTTAAAAAAGGGGGAAATGGTTCAGATCTTGGTATTTTTTTCCGATTGTCCCGATAGTCTTATTTTCAAAACAGGAGTGAGACACTGTAAGTGGTTTAGAGATACAGGACGTAACTGCAGGAGGATTGTCCAGTCCCTCTTCTCTTTGGAGTTCAGCCATGCACCTTGGAGGGCTGCTTATTATAAACTCTAATTCTATATATTGTGTTTGGCACTATAACTTGGGGAGTGAAATTCCGACTTAGTACAGAACAGAGGGTTGGAACATTGAGGGGAATAACAGACAGATTGGGGAAGCAACATTTATTGCCAAAAAGTCGCTAATCATCCCGTAACTGCATCAAGCATACTCTTCTTATCCCTGGTAATTACCAGGCAACATTTAATTTGTGGTAAGAATTTGGAATTTCCTGTCTACGCTGCTGGAGCCTTTTTACAAGCATATGGTTGGCAGGTGCATTTTTAAATAGATCTGTGAAAAGGGTGCTTGAGAATGAAAAAGAATTTTTAAGAAAGTAGGAGTCACATCATTAAATTATGGATAAGTGCATGATGCAAAGAATTGAGTTAATTAAGACACATTACTTTCTCTTAGATCCTGCCAGGCCAGATTACATTTCTTCATATATTCCTCCTTATCCTCCTCCATTATCCTCCAAGAAAGATGACAGTACCTATACCAAGGGTAGGAATAATGAACGTACTCAGGTATTTTTCACTGCAGGGCACTTAATCTATGCCTTCAAAACAAAGGCTGCTACCATAAACATGCATTAGTGTTGTTCAAAAAAGCCACAATTTACAGTTGAGATCTGACATCCATGAACTGCGTTGTAACTCCTTTGCTGTGTTTTCTTCTGTAGGAAAGGTCAGGTTGTGGCTTCCATTGCCCACGACTCCTCTTAGAAGTGGACAGTGACTTTTAGGATCAATTAAGCCACAAAAATTCAACATATTGATCTGCCATTATTTTAAGGAGGAGCAGGAAAAAAAGAAATGAATGCGAATGAAGTGTCAAATTCACACCCTTTGGAAGTCAACAAGAATGTTGCCACAGACAGAGATCTGGTGATAGAAACAAGAGCAAACCATTAAATAACGGAGGCGTTTGTGCCGGCTCCAGGACCTGGGTGCTGACGTCTCGGCTGACAGCCCCAAGCACACAGCGACGGCTACAGACGCGAGAGACCCAAGGAACCATCTTCCAGCCCCATCAAACCCGCCGATGGGCCAAAGGTCTAAACCTGGCCATGGAGTCACCAGACCTTCGCAGCTCTGAGACAGGTCTTGCCCAAGAAAGTCTGTGTGAGAGGCTGCAGGAGATCCAGGCTTAGCTCCCTCCTTCAGCGCCCGTCTGATCAGCTCCACAAGGAAGATCAGATCTCCTGCAAGGCAATCACAGGCAGGCCCTCCAACAGACCAGCTACCAGACACAGCTCTGTCTGCAGAGAAGCCCATCTCAGAGACCCTGCTCAGCTCAGGATGTTTAATTTAAGCTTCCCACATTACTAGAAAGAAAATCATCCACAGGCTACCGGATATCTCTGAGGAGTTGGAGAGGTTCCCGACTTTGAGATTGAGAAGAATCTCTGCCTGAGATGCAGAAAACCTTCACTGAGGAAAGCATCGCCAGAACTGGCACATGCTTCTAGACATTTTGAATGAATTTTGAAATTTACAGCATTAATATTTCACTGGAAAGTCTCTGGCAAGCTCACCACTCACCCTCCAGCATGTCCCAGGAAAGTTGGCTGCCTCTCCCACCTCACCACGCTGGCTCTCCATCGGACCCAGCAAACGCTGCTATTGCTCTTTCCAGGCCTGTTGGCTGACCTGGCTAGCCCTTGACACTCTTCATGCCCCAGCACGTCCCACAGCACTAGGACATCCCAGGAAGAGACCTGTCAGTCTGTGTTCACAGCAATGTGGTGCCTGTCCTGCAGAGCTGTGAGCCCATCATGTGTCATTCCCTCACACCCACCCTTACGTCCACGTTTGCCTCATTTTACATCCTGATCATTGCTCTGCAGACAGGACAACAACAGCATCTCCCAACAAGGTTTCAAGGAGCCACCACAAGCTGCAAACCTCAAAGGACAGGATGGTTTTGCTCCAAGACAGGCCCTGCACCCCTAGTGTTAACTGCTCAAACTGACATGAACTAAAGCCTTGTAAGGCCAATCACAGAATCATAGAAAGGTCTGGGTTGGAAGGGACCCCAAGGATCACAGAGTTCCAACCCCCCTGCCACAGGCAGGGCCACCAACCTCCAGGCCTGGACCTACACGAGGTTGGCCCGGGCCCCATCCAACCTGGCCTTGAAGCCAATGGTCTTATAGTGCTTTAAAGGAGCTCGGAGGATGCAATTTTAGGTTCTTCTGCACAGTTATGGGTCCCTTGTAGGTGAATCCCATGGTGAAGTCCCACATAGTTTGGGGATAGTTACTGTTCCCAGCTCAGAAACACAACAGTGTGTTCAGGTCTCTGAACTTTAGGCTCCAACCTTTGCCCCCTCCTGAAAAATGCGTCAGCAAGATCTTTGAGAACAACCAGCCAGAGATGCATCTTCCCTTGGTCTTATCTTCTTATCCCCCTCCATCCCCTGTTCCCTTTACCCCTGTTTGGCACTTCAAGCAGAGACGAGTCTGCTTTGCCCTCTGTGACTCCTTCAAGTCCTTTCTCGCATGCACCCTTCGTGCGCAGAGCGGGCTCATTGGAAGAAGGGCCTGGGTCTCCAAACCGTATCACCCAACGCAAGCTGTAGACTTTGAATGTCTTCTCCTATGAGACCCTGGCCAGGAAACCCACAGCTCTAGGAAGACAGACCAGGAGGCAAGCAGAGACGCCTGCCAAAACTACACTGCAATAGCCATGAGAGGCGAAACGCCTCCCTCAGAGCAAAGGCGCCTTTGGACACCTTGGGATTCATGAATGCAGGATGCCAACATGTTCCATGCAACATACAAGAGACCATAGCCTGGCATTCAAGTCCTCTGCCACATTGGCCACAGGGGCAAATTCTTCCTTGATACGACTTCATGTCCCATACACACACAACTGTATCCCTTTAGCTCCTTGCTGTGTTTCACTGCAGAGGCAGCTGGGCTTCCAGGACAGGTGATCTGATTTCCTTTCCGTTTAGAAAGTGTTTGGGGATTTTTCAGATGATCTTACAGGGACAAGATGAAGGGCAGCCCTTATGAGTAGCTAAAAAACCAAAAAAAATATACAGCTTTGCAAATGATACCTAAACCAAACAAGCCAAAAGTAAGCTTGCAGAAAGACAGTCACGGACCAAACCATGCCCTGTGTCCTCTTATAGACTTAAGAGAAAGGATGAAATGTTAAAAAAATGTATTTTTTTTTATATATATA
>KL283904.1:1927-22718 GCA_000699545.1 Podiceps cristatus
ACAGAAATATTGGGAGAAAAGATGATTGCTAGATGATTAGCTAGAAGTAGAGAATCTCTTCCATGTTTCCCCTGTTCCTTTAAATAAGAGAAATAATTTCAAATTTTATGGACTAAATTCTTTTGTGAGTTATAGAGGATTAATTATGTGAGAGACCATGCATTTGAGAGGATAATATCTGACAAGCAAATCTGACAATGATAACGTTTCCTACATTCCAGCATCTAAATGTGTGCTTTGTTGAGGGAGATCTTGGTCATTTTCAGACTGCTACTCAGAAAAAATACTTTTTCTGCAGCCTCTAACTGGGATCTGACAGATAGATAAAGTGCTGATCACAGAGAGAAATAGAAAAGAGATAAAAGAGAATAAAAAATACTGGAGAAGGGGGAGAAGAGGAGGGTCATACCAGAGGTCTCTCTTTGTAGCATGGGAATATTATGCAAAGAATAACTTTTATCATTATGAAATGTTCCCTGTATAAATTCCTGACGTGTTGATGAGAGAAAAGGTGCTAACCACAGTACCAGGAAACATTCATCCTGTGTAGATTTCCAAGTAAATTGATTATACAGTATTGTGGATAATTTACAAATAGAAATGTGGGATGATTACATTATGACTTTGGTGTCTTAAAAGCTTCCTTTTTGTTAGGGTCATCACAAGCTTCATTATTTTGAGCTTTGACTCTTCAAGAGTAAGGAATGTGTTTAATCTAACAAAAAAAGAACTGATCACCATTTGCTCCTCCTTTCAGAGCTCCTTTCTTTGTTCACAGTTAACATATTGAAGTTCTCTCAAACTTCTGGCTTTTAGAATAACTCTTTCCAAATAAATATTACAGTAATATTTTGGAGTTCTGGAAATGGCTGTCAGAATCAATAGGCAGGTTATTTTTGTTTGTTTGACTGTCTGTCAGACACACTTTAGCATACAGTTAGCACTTACTGGAAACTTCCAGAATAAGTAATAAAAACCTGGTTAATCCACTGGATTCTTTCTCAGTACAAGAAAGACATGGATGTATTGGAGTGGGTCCAGAGGAGGGTCACAAAAGTGATCAGAGGGCTGGAGCATTTCTCTTATGAGGAAAGGCCGAGAGAGTTGGGCTCATTCGGGCTGGAGAAGAGAAGGCTGTGGGGAGATCTTATTGTGCCCTTTCATTACTTAAAGGGGGCCTATAAGAAAGATGGGAAAAAACTTTTTAGCCTGCTGTGATAGGACAAGGGGTAATGGTTTTAAACTAAAGGAGGGGAGATATAGAGTAGGCATAAGGAAGATATTTTTTATGATGAGGGTGGTGAAGCACTGGAACAGGTTGCCCAGAGAGGTGGTAGAAGCCCCATCCCTGGAAACATTCAAGACCAGGTTGGATGTGGCTCTGGACAGCCTGATCTAGTTGCAGATGTCCCGCTCACTGCAGGGGGGGTTGGACTAGACAGCCATTAAAGGTCCCTTCCAATCCAAACTATTGTATGATTCTATGATTATGTCAGCATTAACTTTAAATCTATCATTGACTTTGTCAAGGTTTGATGTTCTCTTTCTTCTCCATTAGGAGAGTGGGCAGATGCTACTGTCACGGTTACGTGGACAAGATACTGTGAAGGGGAGGTGGGAGCTCTGGCTGTTGGGGTCTGTGAAGGTTTGTAGCTCCAAAGCCCTCTTTTCCTGGTCTGGACTGAGATGGGCTCTCCTGCTTTGGATACTCTTGAGCCTGGCTGGCATGCTGTCAGGAAATGGGACAAGCTTCCTGAAACCTTTGTGCTTTTAGACCTTCTTTAAACACAGCTTCTCTAGTAGATGCCCTGTTGTGCCAGGTAAACTCTGACCAGCATCGCTTAGTAACCAGAGCCTTGCCAGAGAAGCAGAGGTCCCAGGAAATTGAATAAGACCTCTTGCCCAGCATGGCCATTTGGGGCAGAAGTTATATCTTTCTGCTTATGATATTCAGAAATGGGGTGGGGACGATTGGTAAATAATGTAGGAGCGGTCAGGGTACAGGAAAGAGAAGCAAATCAGAAAACAACGGCTGAAAATGTTTCTTTCTATGTCATTCTGTGATGACAGAACAAATGAAAGGCTCAATAAATCAAGTATCTTGCATTTACTGTAAGGCTGTTTGTGGTTCCTTCTTTATATAGCTTATTCCTCATTGATAAATATATTGCTCTTTGGCTCATTTGGCTCAAATAATAAATACTGTACCTTTTATTCCACATGGCTACCCAAACAAGTTTTTTGTAGTATTACAACTTTTATTAATATCATTAAGGGCCAAAAATAATTTTTCCTTTCATTCCTCAGTATTGTTTGAATTGTTCCATAGTTCTTTCAAATGTAGTTTCTGCCTCAATGTACTCCAGTTTTATAAATAATATATATACTTTTTCCTTTCTAAAAGGCGTTTCTTCCTTTAAAAAGAACAATAAAATAAAATTTAAATCTTACAAAAACCATAAAACTGATTCTATTCCTATATTGTTGTAAGAGTCAAGCCAAATAGCATGAGCCTATTCTAATTTCCAATAAATCCTTAATCTACATAATAGAAGTATTTCTCTTGTGTACATCATAAGTACATAAACACTTTCATTGCCTAGGTTTATGCATGGCATTTTCCCTTGTAATAAATCAATCACATTTTACTTCCCTAATTCGAGTTATTTATTTCAAATATGTTTCATTTTTCTTTGTCACTGTAATTTCAGGTTCTTAGAAGTGAATTCCCTTGGAATACTTATTTTCTATACTTTTAACTTTTTAATAAAATAATCATGCAGCAAGATGTCTAACTCAGCCAGTAAGTAATGCAGATAATTGCATTGTCCTTTGAATGTGGTGTAGCTTTATTAATTCTTAAGCAGTAAAATAATTTTGAAGTATTCTCCTTCATCTAAGGATATTAAAATGCATCTACACCTTTTCTGATAGTCTTTTTACATGTTTTTATAAACTGAAAATAGTCCGTGGCTTTTCCAGGAGGCTGAGATGAACAAAATTCAGAAGTTGGATAGGACAGAGGAAATTAAAAACATTAAAATGCCCAGCTTAGTATATTGCACAAGGTGTCTATGAAGGTTATGCAACAGAAGTCATAATTAAGATTTCCAGCAAAGCTTTACGGGTAATATTTCCCTGTTAATTATTTTGTAAGATATGCTAGTCATCAGTAAAAAATGGCACACATCTCTTAGTTGCCCTCATGGCAGCACATCATAAACACAATAAGCCAGTTAGCTCCCTGAAGTGGAGCGAGATGCCTCTTATAAAAAGAAACCATGTTGCAAAGCAAATGTGTTATAAAGATGAGTTTCCCTTGCAGATGACTTAAGGCAAACAAAACAAAACAATACTGTTCAAATTGGTCCTATTTTGTGCTAGTCACTGACTGCTTTCTAATTTTTTTAGACACTGTGGTCAAACATCTGTTTCATAGACCATTTAGAAAACAAGATATTTGATAACTTACTCTGATGAATGAAATAGCATACTATTCAAGTTATGTTTAGAGAGTTACAAAAACAATTTGCAACTCATTCAACCCTTATCTGTTATTTCATTTATGACACTTGCTATTTTCAAGCAGAGGCTTTTGTGGGATGTATGATCTTAAAGTTTAGCTGCAACAGCTCTTTTCTTCTTCTAATTCTGCAGAACTATATTGCTGCATTATAAATAGTTTCCTCTAATATTGTCAGGAAATTAGAAGAGAAAATTAGATTTTTTTTTTTTTTCTTGTAGTGGTGAAATAATTTACTTCTCTTAAAACTTAATTGTAAGCAGTAGTTACTTATTGGCAGAAATGTAATTGTATGGTCAGCTACTGAATCAACTGATATTTTTTATTGGCATTATAATATAATGAGAATCACTGTAACAGAGTTCACTAGTGAATGGTTCTGATGCAAACAATGCAAAATAGTAGGAGGGAACAAGCTTCTTCTTTGCCTCTCTACACTTACATTTGAAGTATAGGTAAGTATAATGTTGGGTGGTTCTATCCATCACTCATTTTTGTAGGTAAAGGAATATCCTTTTGACTCTCAAGCTGTGGGTACTGCTTTAATAGTTATTGGCCTAATTAAAGTTTCTGGATGGGGGCTTGAGAATGAAGGGTTGTGTGGTCTTCTTGACAGATTTAGTCCCAACACAAGATGTGGAAGAGAACAGGTTGACTGTAGTATTGTTATCTTAGCCTAAAATGTTAACATAAAAAGGCTCTAAATGATTACACAGCCATGTATAATTTTCCTCTAGCTTTTAACTGCTTCACTGTAAATTTCATGGTCCTTTTCTCTTTCTAATCTCATACTTTCACATATTTTTCAAGCATGACTAAAAGAGTTGTGCCCTACAGCTCAACCTCGCTTTACATGCAGAGATAAGTGATACCTGGTTTCGCTAATATATTTATATCTCAGTCCCTATTTCACCTGTGTGGGTTGGGTTGTCTGCTATGATGGAGGATATGTTGTGGCATATTTAATACCTTTTAATATCTTTCAATTGAGCTCATTTTCAGTGATGTGTGAACATTTCTTCCTCATTCCAAATCTGCCCTTTGTTGCCCTATGGCAAAATTTTATTTTTCCTTTATGGAATAAATAAATTTGACTGAGAAAATGAAATGGAGCATAACCACTCAGTATTCTTGCCAATCTTAAGTCTTAGACTGAATTTCTAATTTAGGTGGTAAGCTCTGTGGTCTCCTGGAGATATTTCCTTGGATATTTTAAAAAATGGACTAGAGAAGACTGTGAGCAACCTGATGTAGATATGAAGTTAGCCCTGATTTGACTAGATGACTAGGTAGTTGAACTAGATGAGCTCCAGTCATTTTTTACAACCTAAATTATTGTTCGATGACAGGTAGATGAACATCTTTTAGATCACAAAAGGGGAAATGTATGTAGAAAAAAAAAAAAAAAAGGGAAGTAAATCAATGAAATAAGCTCTTTAGGGTGGTATTTTCTACCTACAATTGAAGTGTCTGGCTAGAAGCTTGTATAGCTTTTTAAATGTCTATAATTTGTTGCTAATACAGGAAAACATTTTATCTGTTCTGATTAAAAAAGCCCAGACCTGCAGTTCCTAAATTTCTAGAATTTAAATTGAGGCATTGGGTTATATCTGAAGTTGGGTGAGGTAGATCAGTAGAAGTTTTGAGGAACATGGAAATATCATCGAAGTCAATGGGTTAGAAGTCATCTTTCCTGTGTGACTGTGACTTACTCACTACAGTGAATAAGGAATGTGGTAACCACTGAAATGCCAGGCACGCTGCTTTGATATGGCATTTGAAGCACAAAACAGAGTTTAGGGTCTCTTGTGATATTACTTGGTAAAACTATAAATGCTATCAGTATAAGATGCTGGGGTTTTGCAGTTTTGACTAGGTAAGGAAAACAATCATCTTGCATTTTTTTTTGGACATCAGCACTACATACATAGAATGGAGAATGTCTGTTGGGATTCAGCCTTGAACCAAAACTGCCATTACAAGCATCAAAACATATTATCAGGTCATTAGGGAATCATCTTTGCTGATCACCACAGTTGTGCACCTGTCATGGCAGAGGCTGTGGCAGGTCACAGCCACAGTCTCAGCTGTCTGTTGGCTTCATTTATACAAGTCTGATGTATATCTGTTTAGTGTACTTACTAGTGTGCCTTACACTGTTTAGGCTAAAGATTATCAACTGATTCCCAAGACAAAAGCCCATTAATGTCAATGTTTGTTGATATTAACTAGGCTATTGGAATCTGTGAATTGTCTGGTAAATGTCTTCCAAAGTTTCTAATAATCTCAAGGTGTCTCTGCATTAACGAAGAAACTGAAATGGACATGGTTATCCTAACATATTGTACCATCAGACACACCAAGAAGATGGTGACCAATTGTATTGTCTCCCAAAAAATCCTATAGTGTGGTTACAATGACATAGGGCTCAGAATACCACTTTTACAGTTGCTTTCAAGTTGGGACCTATTGTCAAGTCAAAACATATTGTACTATATTTTGCTACCCGCAGTGCAGTTTGTCCAGGGACTTTAGAAAGGAACCATAAATTAGTAGGACTTTAATGAATGAACTCTTTCTACTGAGCTCAGGACTCCTTTGGCTCATGTTAATGAAACCTAACAGTATAATGTAATTATCTGTTGCAAGACAGCCACAAACATAGAAAACTGACTTTCATTCACAGCAGTCACATAGTTCTAAGACAAATCAACAGGAATGTAAAGATCTTCAGCTGAAGGAAACAGAAAACATAGAAAACACTTAGTCATTTATCTAACAATTTCCAGTCAGACTAATAAGAATACAAAAAAACTCTATGAGCAGTTTTAAATCTTGATTTATCTGCAATTCAGTTCAGTACTGTCTCCTCTGAATATTGTAGCTACTGAGATGAGATAAGCAAGTACAATAGCAACTAATAGAGGTAAAAGCAATAGAACCATAGTACTGAGGTAAGTGAGAATAAAAATTCATAGGAATACTCTTAAAAATCTGTCAGAGTCTTTCTGGGGTAGAATGTGTTTTACACCATAAACTAACTAAACTTAACTATATCTTTTGGAGACCTAGTGAGTCTCCAAAACTCACATAAGAGAGGGATATATAGACCAAATAGAAGAGAGGTCACGAAAAACACCTGGTGTTTCAGACAGTCATTTGATTGAAATGTTTTACCAATATCTGTATAGAAGCATCACAGTTGGAGTTCTGGAAGCAGATAAATGGAAGTAGATAAAGCAGCATTACAGACAAACCTGGGTTATTTTCTCATACGTTCTTTATGCAGCTTTTCCAGAAAGAAAAATTCAGTTATCACATTTTCATCTGGACATTAGGGCTTTGTACCTTGTGTGGCTAAATCAATAACTAGAATTGCTAAAGCTCTAGTAAATGTGGGGCAGTGGGGAGGAAAAAGGAAGGAGTACACATCAAGCTATTAATGAACAGGGAGGCATGTAGAATGGGGAATTCCTACTATCACACCTATGAAGGAATAACATCAAAATTTAGAAGTAAGTTGGCTCCCTTGTTCCAGCTTTTAGAAGAGTGCATCAGTAGTGGATTTAAAGAAATAATGATGCAAATCACAGTAGTACCATACTGTGTGCAATTTTGTCACTTTTAATAAATGTGACAAAAGTGGTGTATGATAAATAGATGGATTCTCAGGTGAGTCTGCTTTAGCATGATTACGTCTAGGAGTTTGATGAACTTCTCAAATGTGTTTGTTAAGAAAGAACAGAATATTTGAAGGAATAAAGATATGTATTGCCTTGACTCCTTATGCCTGTTCAGTGTTCAGGCATAACAGGAATTTCTATCAATTCAGTTAGGAGACTGACAGTCTTGTGCATAAGTCTATAAACCAGCAGACCAGGGGAATGACAGACATCCCTAGAGAAGTCTTTGTAGTTTTGCATATTCCATCTTTCTCTGAGATGCTGCTTCTTTTCCCATGTCTTAGATGTATCTCAGGAATGAATTGTAGACAGAGTGCAGACAAAAACAATAATATTTCCTGTAAGACTTGCTTCTAGATTTTCCTCTTGCCAAGAGTTTAAAAAAAACCCAGCTGGTGTTTTGAAGGCAGATTGATTCACAATGCAATGGATATTGACCAGACTATTTGCTAATGTGTTTATAATTTTGATTGGAAACCAAATCTTTTAGAAGAAAGATAAAAGCAAACTTCTGACAAAATAAGATGTCCTGCTCTGTGACCAAGGCCTCAAAGTGAAAGAAAAGTGGTTACGAGTAGGAACAAAATTGGACTGTCAGTTTTGCATAGCACTAAACACTTTATTTCTCTTTATAGTAACACTAATAGTTTACTCTTAGAGTTTAAGTACCATGACTTTATATAACAGTTTTACAAATACCTCTCTCTGTTGTGTCCTCTGGCTTCACATAAACAAAAACATTTTATGGGATCTTGTGTTTCTGGTGTTTAGCGGTAAATCCATTCTGGATTCTATACAAAATACGGTATCACTGCTGCTTCCTCAGGAAAATACTTTTTATTCCCCCCCCCATCAGCCAAAATACATTTGAACTGGTAGTTTTTTGCTTGCTGCCAAACTAACAACAGTCAGCTTATGGTATGAGAGTAAGGTATGAGACTGCAAAGTGTGGGACTGTGAACAGGGCCCTGGGAGAGGGTGTCTGAGTCTGAATCTGGACAGGAGTAAGAACTGCTTTTTGAGTTGAGCAAGGACAACACCAATTAGAAATAAAATAAAACAAAAATTAAAACCCCCAAATAAAATAAACCAAAATAACATAGGAATCATAATGTAGCTGACAAGCTTACTACCCTCATTCCCCAACCTACACTATGTAGTGAAATCCCTGTGCTTTTTCTTGTAGTACCTTACAATGTAGGGACATTGAAACACTTGAAGCAGACAAAACCATGCCCTAAATGTTCAAGGAAACTGGTGTATATGCAAGATGATGGTCAAAGTTTTAGGACTGCATAGGATATGTTAGGTATGGAGGAGTGCTCTGGCTTCACATGTCTGAAAGGGAATGAACAAAGGGAGGTCACACAGAAGAAGGAAAACATAGTTTGCTGGAGGCAATTAATAGAACCAGCTGTAATTTCAATAGTTGATTTTACAGAAATATGTTGCAGGGCCCTGAATATTTGGGATATTTTTGATCGGACACAAAGTCACTGATTCTGTGCTTGATCCACTGCTGGAAGAAAATTACTTTGTATTAGATCTATGCTGCTTTAAAGATCTTTGTAACTACAAGGAAGACCCCATTCTTACATATCTTAGTTGTGCCCGTTAACATGTGGACATAATGGATATTATATTTGATGAATGGTCTGCCTTTGACCTTTTTTCCCTTTTTATTTTTTTTTCTTTTTAATGTATATGTATACACATTTGAAATTGTAGTTGAAGTGGAGCTTTTGAACCTGTGGCTGATTGGCATGACTTCCCTCCTCTTGGAGAGAAATATGAATCTTTAGTGGGATCAGCATTAAGCCTGAGCTCCTGTCTGCAGTGTGTGGCAGCTCAGAATGAATATTACACTACCCTAAGAACAGATAGTGTCCGAATGTTAATTAGAGACAGTGGGCTGTTTGATTAATTAAGGTAATGAAGCTATGCAAGGTATTGTGTTCTGCGTTTATTTAACATGCATTGTAAGCGTGCATTAAGAAGGAGATTGTAGTTTAATACTGACATATTGTGTCCTCAAAATCAATGTCATTGATCAGATTTTCCTGAGCAAAACCCAGTGCAAACATGCTTTAGACATTTCGGTTATCTATGTGCAAAATTAAACAATAATGACCCATAATTTAAACTATATTGCTTTATGGACTTTTCAGGGAAGTCCACAAAAACCATATACAAAGTATGTCATTTTCAGTGCAGTGGAAACAAACCTATCTAAATGCTCTAAATACTACCTACCTCAGTAAATGCTTCCTTTCCTTCAGCCTTGGCCTTCTTGCCCCTTGCTTATTTTCCCACAAAACTGCTGCCGATAATAAAGACTAGATATCAAGTTCTACTGTGTTTTCTGCTGTTAATATGAACTAGATTCTTGTTACTTAACCCCTTCATGATCAGTTTTTCAACTGTTGGTAAAGAAACTGTATGAAAGGTGAGTGGAGAGTTTTACTGCAATTAATTAATATTGCTTTGCAGTATTAAGTGTTGAATTTAAAAAAAATCCAAAATCAGTGTAGATAAAATATTAAATTATATTGAATCAGCAAACTGAATATGACAGTGTACTTTAAATAGTGGAAAAGACAGGAAAAAGAGCATTCATCTCTCCCCCCATTTCAATAGAACAATTTTGTGAAAAATGGTATGCGCTATACGGAAGTTTTCAGGACATCAGATGCATAAGTGCATGCCACAATCAAATTTTGCCAGTTTACAGAAATAGGTATAAAAGTGTTTTTTCCGTCTGGTTGTAATTCTGCTTTTCATTTTACCCTTTACACTGTTGTATATGTCAAGAAACTCACTTATTGACTTTTTTGCATGAATTTTTGAGTGACTGAAGTTATGTCTGAGATGATATGTCAAATAAAACATTATTTTTTCTGGCCTCTGTGGTCTTACAAGGGGCATGAAAGAAACCTTTCCCTGAATCTCATAATTCTGGATGCTTTTAGGTCTGACTTGTAATTTAAGAAAGGAGTTTGGGAGTCTTAATATACCCTTCAATTTGCTTGTATCCTTTTGAGTGATTTATTTTGTTATACTATATCAAGTTATGTAAACCTTTGTAAGCCAAATGATTTGGTCCAGTGCTTTCCTCACAAATATACATTGTTTATAACATGGTTAATATTAAACACTTAAATTCTTGAAAAGTGCAGAGGATGGAGTAGAACAAGAAACAGCCAAAAACAGGAGACACCTTAAGAATGTTCAGATTATTGATGGAGGTTACCTGTAGCAGCTTTGCAGTTGTGTGACAGTTCATTTTTTCACGCGGTGCATATGTTTACCAAGTTCTGAAATGTTGGTGTCAGTCTGAAGACTCGCAAGAATAGAAATTACTTAGATATAAAGTCTCCTTGTGTGAACGTTTTCTTTCTTTTATTTCCTTGAAACCAAACACTGCATTTGGATTCCTTTGCTATTTACCCAAAGCATTCAGAACCTCAGGGCTAAACAAATAAGACATTCCCAGAATGCCCAAATTCTCAGATTAAGTACACGAGGAATACTTTGCTGGCATCAGAAAAAGGAATGTGCTTTCTACAGAATTAGTGTATAGATAAATACATAGCAAGTCAGAAAAAAATGATTATGGTAATCTTCCTTTCCCTCATTATTCCTGGGTAAATCCATAAATCCTGTATAAGGAAGATGACGTTGTTTGGAAACATTGAACTGAGCAGTGTGATTCAATGCAGCTGCTGGTGATATAGCAAAAATGACATTTTAGCCTTGCTTTTGTTTGAAACATGGTTGTCGAAAGTGAAGTAGTTAAACCACTTATGGTACTCAAGTGCATGGATGATCTGCATAAAGTCTGAGCACTTGTACCTCCCATTGACATAAAAAGGAATTTTGACTGAGTAGAAAATAAATGGAAACAGATGAGAGAGGCACACATCTAACTCTGCAACAGCAGTCAAAATAAAGAAGTCTCCATGCAATCCAAACTTGAAAATACTTTTCTATGTCACTAATAAGATGAATTTACAGTCACTGCTGGGACAGGGCAGTCTTTTGAAAAAATACAGGTTTATACATACTTGTTGTAGGTGACGCCTCCATGATTTCTTACGGCCTTCCTGATATTCACAGGCACTTGATAATTCTCTGCATCAAATTTATAGTAAAGATGTTGCATACAGCAATGTTGATATAACCACACAAAATTGCCCAGGCTGCAGTTTTGCTGCTTTTAAACTTGGCCTGGCTCTTATCATGTCCAAGGTAGATAACTCTCCAAGGCAGCAGAACCCTGGGGACAGCAAAATGGCCTTGCCCCTGGTGCCTGCTTTTGTTATGTCAGAGCACTAGGAGAAGCCAGTAGACTTGATGCAGACAGACAGATGCTGCTGGGGCTGGTGAAGGATCCATTCCCAGCAGTACCACTCAGTGTTTCCTGCTCTGCATCCCTCATATTTCTGGCAGAGGCAGCAGCACCAAGTCTCCGGGGACTTCCCCATCTAGTGCCCTTCCTCCTTCCCTTTCAGCAACCCATTTCCTCAGAGTTCAAATGCGCCTTTACTGTAAGAAGTCTTGAATGGGCTCAGTGGTGAATTCTACAAATAACATTGCCGGACGTGGCCATGTTCCACAACTCAGAGCTGACACTGTTTGATAGCTTCCTTCTCTATTAGTGTGGTGGTTAGGCCCTGTTATGAAAACCAGTTAAACAGTGGAGGGAGGCTCTGGAGCTGTGAATCCTCTTGTGACTCCTGTACAGGTTTCCTTCATAGTTTTAGATGAATGTGTTAGCTCCGCTGTTCTTCAGTCCTATTGGTAGAATAGGGATTTCTGCTTTCCAGCTCTGCATGGATGTTGCAGAAGATAGACAGACTGCACAGGGTCTGTGAAAGTCTAGGTCCTGGTGGAAAGAAAAAAAAAAAAAAAAAAAGAAAAAAAAAAGGCACAAAAGAAACACAGTTTTCCTATTAGATACATAGAGAATACATATAGTGTCAGACAGATAATAACACAATTGCATATAAAGATGGAACACAATAAAGGTGGAGTTCTTTTAGTGCGATTCCATCAACTACATTCTTATAGCTAGCAGCTTGGGGTGTTGAACAAACATCCATGTGCATTTTTACTAAGTATAAAATTGCATAGAAGATGAAAGTTAAGTCTCTCTTAAAACATTAAAATACTGATGTGTGATATGTAATGTACAGATTCCAGGCAGAGTGAAATTCACTTGATAACGTTCTTTTCTATAGAAATTAACTCACTCCACTTTTCCCAGAACAGTAATAAATGATAGTAATACTCAGAACAACAGTAGTACTTTGAGCTTATACAGCACCTTTAGTTGCATTATTTTAAATCATTTTACAAAAATAATTAGCTCAGCTTCTCAACCTATTGAGAAGTGCATTTAGCAAGTCATTTATTTATATGCTACCTATGGAAAAAATGAGGTTCTGAGAAATAAATGATTTTCTGTAAGTTCATGAAGCATTCAGTAATTCAGACGAAGGCTCCTGCAAGATCCAGATTCCTCTCTTCTGTACTTAATTACTTCTGTTTCTCTAGAAGACACTGCTAGACAAACTGAAAAGCTACTACATAGAAAAAAACACCTAGAGAGGAAAAAAAATCCCCTTCTCTTCTCCTCTCCCATCCCAATAATAAAGGGAAATCATACCTGTGGACTGGATATGAAGTGAGATTTATAGAATTATTTACTCTACAATAGACTAAAAATTAGTTTCCATAGTAACCACTGCACCTTCTGAAATACAGAATACCTTTACAATAAATATAAATACAGCACAACAAAATCTTTAATATATCTTGTATTATTTCTAATAGGTAAGAGTTTATGCTGCATATAAACATACATTAAATGATCTTTCATATAGATTTTAATGCTAAGTTCTGTAATGTTTGAATTTTTAGGAAGGAATTAATATTTGCTGTCAATGGTGGACCTTGTATGTTGTCCCTGAGAGGATATTGACAGAAAAAGAGTGGTTTGAGAAAGCTGTTGATGTATGGTACATGGAAAGCTGGAAGTCTGTGATAGTTGCCTTATTAAGATTTTATGATTTACATAGTTCTCTAACACCAAGGAAGGATTTAAATGAAGAGTGATCATTCTAGTATTGATCATGTGTTGATGATAGTCCTGCTTTGAGGGGGAAATTGGACTAAATGACATCTCTTGCAGCCCACATTTCTGCAATTTTATGGTTAATTGCCTTATGAATGAATTTGTGCTGGTTTTACAGTCTCCTGTCTCTTATAGGTACTTTTTTCTCAACCATGCAAAGCTGTATTTAAAAGATTATAAAACATACCAGGTATGTGACAGAAGTCATCGTACAGAGGTTCTTTTGAGAAAAAGATGATGGAAGAAGTCTGGGCAATTTTCATTTAATTTCTTTGATTTGTAAAAAAAAAAAATATTTAATTTTTTTGATTTTTAAAAAAAAAAAAAAAAAAAGTAAAAAAAAAAAAAGTAAATATATTATAGTAAAATTCCTCTGGGAAGAGGGTAAATTTGGTTTACTTCCACCTTACCTACTTGGAAAAGTGCTGAGTTCTCTTGTCCTAATTCAAGTTTTTTGATATCATGAATCCAAGAGTTCATAACATTGCAATAGCCAGGGAGAAGGTTCCTGCCACCAGTAGAAACTCCGGAATTTTGGAGATTTGGAATTTGGCAAAACCATGGACCTACCTCAGAAAGCAGATTCCAGGGTTTTCCTCTCATGGAGAATTTTAATAAGGCTGTTTCTCACCCTTGCTCAGAACAGAACTGAATTTTAAGGTGTCCATGGAACGGAATTAATGACTCAGTGGAGACCAAAGGCTAACACAGTTGTGCAATATGTAACAAAAACTTGTGTAATAATCCAAAACTGTATAGCTTTTCCTATCATTCCCTCCATAAATAATTATATATTTTTGGATATTGTACAGAGGTGAGTTACTCTTTTTTTTTGAAGAACACTCATTATGCTGCTTTTGAACATGCTAAGATTATTTGCTATGTTTGGACCCATTAAATAATTTTAATTTTGTAACACCTCCATAAAAATGTAAAAAGTTTTTTGTGTTCTGACACAGAACTGCATCAAAATAATGCTGCAAGTTGTTATTACATGGAGGATTTATTCAGAAACAAAACAGCATTCTCAAATGTGAACGTGGCGTTTTGTTCTAAGCAAGGCATGAAGAGAACAGCTAAGAAAAGGTCACAGCAGGAAGGAAAGAGGCACAGGAGGGTTTATTAGACAAAATGGGACTATTTCTTCACTGCTGTAGTGGGGTGAAGTGTTATCTTACATAATTTTCTGTAGCTGAAGGTTCCATGTGAATTATGCCTACCTTGTGTCCATTGTCTGTTGCTTGAAGCATGAAGAAGGGTTAATGTATTGCAGTAGGCTTCAGTAGGAATGCCTGACAATTTAACACAGTACATATGTACTCCTTTAGTAGCTGTCATGCACTTCTAGTGATTTTCTATCCAGAAATGTCATTATAGTCTTTAAACTCAGGTGATAGTACTTTATACTTCAGACACTAGATAGATACGTCTGAGGCTCCTCTGTTATTAATAGGTAGTGATAAGTGAAATAAAGATAT
The DNA here is from genome assembly GCA_000699545.1 of Podiceps cristatus. Classification (NCBI taxonomy): domain Eukaryota; kingdom Metazoa; phylum Chordata; class Aves; order Podicipediformes; family Podicipedidae; genus Podiceps; species Podiceps cristatus. The sequence goes on from KL283904.1 coordinate 16,748, forward strand.
TTTCTGTTGCAGAACATTTTGACATTTCCATTCTTTGTAGCAGGATGGGGCAAAGACTGGAAACTGCAAATATCCTGTTGGAAAAATTTGTAATATGTGCTTTCTATCAAAACTTGAAAACATTTCTGCACAGTTCAGCTGATCCTCAAGACTTTGGTCATCACTAGTAACTCTATCTATAGTCGGAAAGAAATGGGCACTTCTAGGGTGCAAACCTAACCCAAATGTCTAAAATTAATGAGTTCAATTGTTCTCTAGAAATGTCTGCTCCTATCTATTTTCTACAGAAGTTTGGGCTGATTTGCTCTGGTGTAGCATGCACTGTAGCTAGCTAAGTTGCAGAGATAAATCCTATCCCGAATTGCAAAATTTTAATCAAAACAAAACCTTTTTGCTATGTACCAATTTGATGAATTGTAGAATATGCTGTTTGCTATGAGCAAAGCTGCTTGAGTTCAAATTGGTTTAAAAAGGTAAACTGCCTTTTGCTCAGTGTAATGTCTATTTTTAGGAGAACTGAGGACATAGAAATGTGATGTCCCACTATTCACAGACTTTCATATTAAACTACAACTTACATGGTGCACTGGGTCATAGAATTCCTCCACACTGGGAGAAAAAAGATATAAGGTCCTTTCAAGGAAATAGCTGTTAGGAAAACATCAGGATCTATAAGAGACTGGGGAAAAAAAAAAAAAAAAAAAAAAAAAAAAAAGAGAAAGATTAAGCTTAATGTCATACTGAAGTGATATGAAATGAAACATACTTGTTCCATTTAACAAGAGGAAATTCTCAGGTATGTGTCAAAATGGCTCTAAGTAAAATATCTTGTTTGATTTTTCTCAATGGAAAAAGGCATATTCCCAACAAAAAGTAATATTTATTCCCTGTGTTCTCAAAACTAACATTTTTTTCTCATAAAACCATTAAAGAAAAGCCACAAAAAAATTCAAGTGGCAAGACTGAGGATCTATACTGGTTACCTGCTGACACATCAGCATTAGGTGAGTTGTCTCTTGTTCCCTTGCAAAACAGTATGAAAAGGATTGAACAGGGAATAGAAATCCCTCTTGTGTATATTCTACAACAATATAACGGCATTTAATCATGAAGCCTCATGATGAAATTTTACTGATTCCTTCCTCTTAAAACCTACCTTATTAATATCTAGTTATCAATATGTTAGGTCTTGTCCCCTCCCCCAGTTAAATTACTGCACTTGCCTATAACTTTAACAAAATAGAATTCATCACAAAAAACCTTATTTCCACATGTAACAAAACCATGCCAGCTATTCAGTTATTCAACACTGTTAGCAGCTAAGCAGGAAAAAAAAAAAAAAAAAAAAAAAAGGAATGCTCCCAGTCCCAAGATATTTGCATTATATTTCCTCCTCACACACCATTAAAATGAGGTTAGTTTCATAGAAATGGATTGGGAGGTACTGAAAAAGGTATTAAGGAGAATGACAGTTATCTCCTGGGCTCTTTAAAAATATTTTTGTAGTGAAAATGAAATATTTGAAGAGGAATTGTGATTTTGGGAAAAAAAAAATTCCAAGCCCAAATAAAATTTTTTAAAAAAGGTAAAATCATAAAATCTTTTATAGGGAAGAATATTATTACTGGAAGGAAATCATTAAAACTTAATTATATACTTGTGAATAATTGTTTCATATAATTTGAAATTCTAACAATAATAATTTCATAAGGAAGGATCTGAAGGACACCTTCACTACGCTCATTGTTTTCTTTCTCATGTCAATCAGATCAGACAAAAATTTTAATGAGTTTTAGATTTTTTTCCTATGCAAAAAAAAAAAAGGGAATTAATTAAACTTTTAAACAAATCAGAAAAAAATATGTATTTTAGGATAAAAACACTCTGTAAATAAGTCTAATAAGCATCTTTGGTGTCTACATGGTTTCAATAGGTATTTAAAGTTCTTCCTCAGCACTTGAAGGTAGACATTAGGAAATAATTTTTGTAATATATTTGCATGTTTTAACAATTTGGCTATATGCCTACTTTAAATTTTTCTTTCACTGCTGGTTGTTATGGGATTGGGACTGTTGTCTGTTAGTAAGGTGTTGTGGTTTAACCCCGGTAGGCAGCTCAGCCCCACAGAGCCCCTCACTCACTCCCGCTACAGTGGGACAGGGGAGAGAATTGGAAGCACAAAAGTCAGAAAACTCATAGGTTGAGCTAAAGACAGTGTAAAAGGTAAAGCAAATGCTGCGCACGCAAGCAAAGCAAAACAAGGAATCCATTCACTGCTTCCCATGGGCAGGCAGGTGTTCAGCCATCCCCAGGAAAGCAGGGTTCCATCACACATAATGGTTACTTGGGATGACAAAGACCATCACTCTGAACATCCCTCCCTTCCTCCTTCTTCTTCCCCACGGTTTCTGTTGCTGAGTATGAAATCATACGGTGTGGAACATCCCTTTGGTCAATGGGGGTCAGCTGTCCCAGCTGTGTCCCCTCCCAATGCCTTGTGCACCCCCAGCCCACTCGGTGGTGGGTGGTGTGAGAAGCAGAAAAAGCCTTGACTCTGTGTAAGACCTGCTCAGCAGTGACTAAAACATTCCCGTATTATCCATACTGTTTCCAGCACAAATCCAAAACACAGCCTCATACTAGCTTCTATGAAGAAAATTAACTCTGTACTACCCAAAACCAGTACAGTAGTCTGTAGAAGAGTTTCTTTAGATGGAAATGCACACACAAACACACACACATATTGTATGTGTTGGGTTGTGCAGGGATGGGGTCAGGTTGCATAGGGATGGGGTCAGGAAAGCGAAAGCGCAGCTGGATCTGAACTTGGCAAGGAACGCTAATAATAACAAGAAGGGCTTTTACAGGTATGTCGATCAGAAAAGGAAGGTTAAAGAAAGCGTACCCACCCCAATGAACAAGAATGGAGAGCTAGTAACAACAGACAAGAAGGCGGCTGAGGTACTCAACAACCTTTTTGCCTCAGTCTTCACTGCCAACTGCTCTCCTCCCCACTTCCAGGTTAATGAACATCATGATGGGGACAAGGGGTGTACAACTCCATCCATCATAAGGGAAAATCAGGTTTGTGACTAATGAGATGCATCCCAGAGTCCTGAGGCAATTGGCTGATTTAGTTGCCAAGCCACTCTCCATAATATTTTAAAAGTCATGGCAATCAGGTGAAGTCCCTAGTGACAGGAAAAAGGGCAACATTGTGCCCATTTTTAAAAAGGGTAGGAAAGAGGACCCTGGGAACTACCGCCCTGTCAGCCTCACCTCTGTGCCTGGGAAGATCATAAAGCAGATCCTCCTAGAAGTTATGCTAAGGCACATGGAGGACAGGGAGGTGATTGGAGACAGCCATCATAGCTTCACCAAGGGCAAGTCCTTCCTGACCAACTTAGTGACCTTCTATGATGGAGTGACTATATCAGTGGACAAGGGAAAAGCTACAGATGTCATCTATCTGGACTTCTGTAAGGCCTTTGACACGGTCCCCCACGATATCCTTCTCTCTACATTGGAGAGAGCATTCAATGGGTGGACGCATTCAATGGGTGGACTGTTCGGTGGATAAGGAATCTGTTGCATGGTCGCATCTTAGTGACCTTCTATGATGGAGTGACTATATCAGTGGACAAGGGAAAAGCTACAGATGTCATCTATCTGGACTTCTGTAAGGCCTTTGACACGGTCCCCCACGATATCCTTCTCTCTACATTGGAGAGAGCATTCAATGGGTGGACGCATTCAATGGGTGGACTGTTCGGTGGATAAGGAATCTGTTGCATGGTCGCATCCAGAGAGTGATGGTCAATGACTCGATGTCCAGATGGAGACTGGTGATGTCCCTCAGGGGTCCATACTGGGATCAGTGCTGTTTAATGTGTTCATCAATGACACAGACAGTGAGATCAAGTGCACCCTCAGCAAGTTTGTGGATGACACCAAGCTGAGTGGTGTGGTTGACACATCAGAAAGATGGGATGTCATCTGGAGGGACCTTGACAAACTGGAGAGGTGGGCCTGTGTTAACCTCATGAGGTTCAACAAGGCCAAGTTTAAGGTCCTATACCTGGGACGGGACAATCCACAGTTTTATTACAGGCTGGGGGACAATGTGACTGAGCGCAGCCCTGTGGAGAAGGACTTGGGGGTGCTGGTTGATGAGAAGATCAACATGAGCTGGCAATGTGAGCACACTGCTCAGAAAGCCAATCGTATACTTGGCTGCATCAGATGGAGCGTGGCCAGCAGGCCGAGGGCAGAGATTCTGCCCCTCTGCTCTGCTCTGGTGAGACCCCACCTGGAGTATTGTGTCCGGTTCTGGAATCCCCAACACAAAAATGACATGGCTGTGTTGGACCAGGTCCAGAGAAGGGTCACGAAGATGATCAGAGGACTGGAGCACCTCTCCTACAAGGACAGGCTGAGAGTGTTGGGCTTGTTCAGCCTGAAGAAGAGAAGGCTCCGGGATGACCTTATAGCAGCCTTCCAGTACCTGAAGGGTGCCTGCAGAAAAGCTGGGGAGGGGCTTTTTAGAAAGGCATGTAGTGACAGGATGAGGGAGAATGGCTTTAAACTGGAAGGGTGTAGATTTAGATTGGACATTAGGACGAAATTGTTCTCTATGAGGGTGGTGAGACACTGGACCAGTCTGCCCAAGGAAGTTGTGGATGCCCCATCCCTGGAAGCATTCAAGGCCAGGCTGGATGGGGCCTTGAACAGCCTGGTCTAGTGGGAGGTGTCCCTGCCCATGGCAGAGGGGTTGGAACTAAATGATCTTTAAGGTCCCTTCCAACCCAAACTGTTCTATGTTTCTATGATTCTATGACATACTTTTCTAGCAAGATTAATTTAAAATTGTTTCAATGTGTTTTTTTTCACAGAATCATAGAATCATTTAGGTTGGAAAAGATCTTCAAGATCATCAAGTAAACCATTAACCTAAAATGGCCAAGTCTACCACTAAACCATGTCCCTAAGCACCATATCTACACATCTTTTAAATACCTCCAAGGACAGTGACTTCCCTGGGCAGCCTGTTCCAGTGCCTGATAAACCTTTTGGTGAAGAAATTTTTCCTAATATCAAGTCAAAACCTCCCGTAGTGCAACTTGAGGCTGTTTCCTCTTGTCCTATTGCCTGTTACTTGGGAGAAGAGATTGACACCAACCTCTCTACAACCTCATGTCAGGTAGCTGTAGAGAGTGATAAGGTCTCCCCTCAGCCTCCTTTCCTTCCAGTTAAACAACGCCAGTTCCCTCAGCTGCTCCTCATATGGCTCATATGCCTCACCAGGCAGCTTCTCAGCCACTCTTCCCCAAGCCAGTAGCATTGCATGGGGTTGTTGTGACCCAAGTGCAGGAACCAGCACTTGGCCTTGTTGAATCTTATGCAGTTGTCCTCATTGATCCAGCCTGTCCAGATCCCTCTGAAGTTCCTTCCTGCACTCAAGCAGATCAATAATCCCGCCCAATTTGCTGTTGTCTGTAAACCTACTGAGGCTGCCCTCGATCCCCTCATGCATGTCATTGATATTAAACAGAACTGGCCCTAATACTGAGCCCTGAGGAACAGCACTTGTGACCGGCAACCAACTGAACATATCTACCTCTATAGCTACAATATCAAAACTTTACTGGTAAATAGCTCTGATCATGTAGGGCAGTTTTCACAAGCTCAGACCCTTGAGCCTCCACTTGAATGTGAAAGCCAATCTATATCAAAACAAATGCAGAATAAAGTTTTGAGTAAATTTTGAAGGAGCTCAGGAACTGTAGATGAAGTTATCCTTACTCTGACTAATATTTAAGTTGAAACTCTGAAAATTGGATACTGGATCCTTGTTGCGGTTTAACACCAAATGTTAACTGGACCATGCAGCCACTCGCTTACCTCCCCCCCACCCCAGTGGGAGTGAGGAGGACAAACAGAGAGAGACAGAGAGAACTTGTGGGTTGAGATA
>KL283905.1:0-36651 GCA_000699545.1 Podiceps cristatus
AAAACCAGGGGAACTGAAACACGTCAAATGGTTTGAAGGACTATGAATTTGTGAAGAGCATGCTCTTACTCTTCTCCCACACTTCTGTGTTGATTTTGCTGTGGTTTAGTTCCAGATGTTTAAAGATTAGGATCTTGGCTGGCTCTGTACTTAATTCTAAGAATCGCTTCATATTCTTGAGGCATCTGAAAAAGGCAAATAACTCATTGGTGTGTGTGGCCAGACAATATAGACCCTCTGTTCAGCTCTTTTTGCTTTGCTGTCTCTGTACTTCTCTGCAGACTTCCATCTCCCTGGTTGCCATGGAAAGCAGTTAAGGTCACCTGCAGTGGCTCAGAGAAATAGGCAAAAGGACAAAGTTTTTCTAATTGGAGCCCAGATGTTGCAATTAACAAAGTTTTTCCTACTGAAATTCTCTTGGAAACTCCATTTGACTTTAAAACATTTTGGAAGAAGGAGAACTCTTGCAGCTGGTACCTGAAAAGCAAGCGTTTGCCTTATATAGAGCTTACATCCTGTCTTCATTTTCCTCAGAAGAATTGTGTGGTAGCTTATGATTACTGTCCAGACTGGACAATGTTTACTGGTGAAAAAAAAAATAAAATTGACACGTGATATCTTCGGAGGCAGGACTTAATGAAGTTATATGCTGTCAATAAAATACATACTGAATTCATCTGCGGACTGCGCTCACCTTCTTTAACTAGCTGAAAATTTGTCCTGGGGTTGCCGCTCTGCTAAGTGTATTCACAGGCCTCACTTTTGCTATAACTTTCAACATGTGGACAGTAAAACTGCATTTTCAGCATTTCCCTTGGTAATTTAAGCCATGCCACGCTTAAATTCAACTCTCCTTCAGAATCCAAGACAAAGTTTTTTTACTCAGTTCTTGGGGCAAATTTGAGATCACATACACAAGGAGCTGAACATAAATCTTACAACATGATCCAGAAAGCATGCAAGGTGCTAGCTCTAAAACAGTCCTTGCACAATGAGAAATATTCTAAACATAGCAATGTGTTTGAATTTTCACCCGTGTCTAGATCTTAAGCGAAATAACCAAGTTCTTAGTGAATCTTAGGTAATGTCTGTGATATGCTCAAAATAGACACCCAAATTTCATCTGAACTACAACTTTGACAGAATTTAGGCAGTCAGACTCTTGACCTAGTGGTGTTCATACAGAACTATGTAGGTTAAAGATAAAAAAGATGATGATATCAGCATTTAAATTTTAGTGATTCAGATGCCAAGCAACCAAATGGTAGCCAACCCAGCCAGATCCCTGGGTGCTTTTGTGGAATTATTTGCAGCAGAAATACCTGCCTGACCTGTCACTGCTGTGGCTCCGGACTTGAGATTTACGCTGATTTAATCTTTAATGAAATCTGTTGATGATATCACTGCTTTAATAAGGAAGCAGACTGTCTCATAGCAGGTATCAACAAAAATGCAGTACTTAAACACATATACTAGTCCATATTTTAAAAAGAAGTTAATAAAAAAGATATGATCAGAGAAATTTGCCTGCCTCTGAATGACCCAGCTGAAATATGTTGTGTTAAAAGGCTAGTATGGTAATGTATATTAATTAATAGAGAGATGTGTGGCTATTATGAACCAGTCTGGTGTTGATTAAATGTTGCATACTGGAAGCATCTTTTCTTCTTGCTATGGTACAGCTATGATATAGGGTTAACCCCCAGTTAAGTCTGACTCATGAACCATCTTGAGGAGATAGTACGAAGCACCAAAAGCCTTCACTGAACTTAGATTTAAAGGAAATTACTCATGGTCTTCAAGTTAAGCATGTGTTCAGAGGTTTTGGTGGTTTCTTAAAAAATCATCACCTTAAAAATATTTGACTCCTGAAAGCTTGGCCCTGCAACACCTAGGTTTGTAGCAACGGCCCCGGGAAGACTTGGTGCTTCATGAAGTGCATAAGGAAACGTAGATGTTAATTCCCTTTGTTGCCCAGCCTGTTCCAACACCCATAAGACAAGAAGTCTGATCCCTGCTGCCAGGGCTGTGCAGACAACCTTAGGGGCTGGGAAAGGGCGGCAGGTCTGCCCGGCTCTCCGTCGGTCATGCTGGTCACCCTGTGCTCGCTCTTGGACACGCTTCCAGGGCAGATGCTCCCAGCCTCTGAGCAAACAGCAGTTAGCCACAGCCAAAGCCACACCTGCACCTTGGACTGACCTACAAAAGACACCGGGAGCCACTTCTGCATTTTGTGAGGAGCAGATTTCTGCTGATTTGTGCTGGGTGTGTAGTAAGAGCACACAGGGGACTCAGGTGGCTGAACAGCTTCGGGGAGCTTGTGCGGGAGGCGGGTACCAGTGCTCAGCCCTGTCCAAACTGGTGGCATGTTAAACATAATGATCAGCTCTTTCTCCTTACCAGATCCCCCCTGGGGCCAAGGCAGGAGGTGAATGCCAAGCTCCCCAGGCCGGAGAAAACCCGGTCCACAATGCAGAGCTGCAGGCATCAAGGGAGCAGCGAAACGTTGAGCAAGTTGAAGCATTTGTAAGGTTGGGCAGCCATTGAACGTGCTGCCTAGACATCAGTTTTGGAATTAAACATCCAAGGGTTTTTTTGTTTTGCCCTTTTTTTTTTTTTTTTTTTTTTCCTGAGCCTTCTACATACCAAAAGATACAGAATTTTCCTGAATTCAGTCATTCCTGAATGAATTTATGGATTACCTTACAAAAACAGTCCCTTATTACTCAAAAAATAGCCAAGGAGAAAAAAATCCCTTACAAAACATTATCAAATACAAAGGATGGAGACGTAGAATAGCAGAAAACTAGCTTGTTTCTAGTCTGATTTTTCTGTCTGCAGGTTTCTATCATTAGGTGCTGTTACACTTCTGTTGGCTGTATTGAAGACACCTTTTATTGAAGTTTTGTTCCCTATGTACTTACTTATATGGTGTCCTTAAGTCACCTCCTAAATCTGAGTTACTAAAGGCATTGCATTTCCTGAGTTTTTCGCTTGATGGCATGTTTTCCAATTCTCTAATGGTTCTTTCAGCTCTTTGCTAACACACTCCAAGGTTTATTAAACATGCTGCTTGAATTATTCACCGCTCTAAGGTATAGACAAAATAGACTTTTTTTTTTCTTTTTATTGATGATTTATGATTTCTTTAAAGTCAAGGACAAAGTATTTTAAGAACCATAGAGACTAAAACTGATCCTTGCAGAATTTATTTCAAAACACATCCACTTACTGAGTATTCTTTGCTCACATACAGCTGAGATTTATTGTCTGTTTTGTGATCTATTTCATATGTGCAACACTATTGCTGTATCATTCTAGTTCCCTAGTCAATATATTGTCCTGTATCAGGTAAAGTGCCTAAGAAATATCCAAGTGAATAATGTTTACACTTGACCCCATATTGTTCCATTTCATAACCCCTTTAAAAAAAGAAAAAACAAAGACTGTTTCCCAAGCAATCCTGTGTTCTATTATCAGTTTCCTAAGTAATGCACTAAATGACAGAATTATATAAAAATTTAGGTAGGAAGTGACCTAAAAAACAATCCCCAAGGATGGTATTCAGCCTCTCTAAGTTATAGCTTTGTATGATGAATCTCCTGTTATACCCAAAGTCTAAAAAATTTAATTCAAGAACTCTCCTAAACATGCTTTTTGAGTACCATCACTGGTGCTGGTGGTGGCATTTGCCAACGTTTTGGCTCTGCACCATGTACCTGTGCTTATAAAGACTGAAGAGGAAGAAAACTTTGACAAAGAAGTTGGAGTAAAAGGACAAAGAATGAAAGGCTTCTTGAAAATACTACCAGATATAGCAGTAGATATTGTAGATAGAGAGTATCTTAAATAATTTAATGTGTTCCTAGTAATGTTAAAAAAAAAAAGTCCTCAACTCTCCCTACCCCCAAATATCTGGAAAATCCATCAGAAAAAGGCATCAGAGCAAAATTGCGGTAAAAGAGAAAGTATGAGATGCCAAAGCAGATCTGTAGTAAACTCGGTACAGTTTGTAGCTGAGTTAAGCCTGGTTAGGTAGTAAAAGGATACTGCCAATAGTCCACTGAATCCAACCCAAAGGGAAAAGTTGTACTCACAATAAGATGAATAAACTCTTTCTGCTTCAAAAGCAAGGAAGAATGTTATCTACTTTGTTATCTGTGATAATGCAGGAATGTTATTTAGAAACTAAAAGATGTCTAGAAAAGACATCATACGTTGGGTGTATGCAGACATCACAAACATGATCAGGGATCACATGTTGAAACTTTCCCATCTGGTGACTCTATCTGGTCTCAGAGCCCCTGAGGCAAAGCCATAGTTCCCTAACATTCACCTCCCTCCTTTTCTCAGAGACCCTTTTTTGTAGCTCCTCCTCAGGCTGCTCGTGTAAAATGAACTGGTCCCAGCTCAACTGGGGCTGCGCTGCCCGTGCAGCCCTGCGTACAAGGCCACAGATAGGGCAGCTCTAGCAGTTAGGTGTAGCCCACCTCTAAATGTTGCTGCTGCACAGCTGCACAGCAATTATGGAAACATATGTTATGTTGCTCAGTGCTATAGGAGTGCAACAGCTACAGGCGAGCTTTTCTGAGCTTCACTTTTTCACAGGGAGTCTACTTTTCTAGACTTCTGGAGTGTTTACAGAAGTCTAGAATACTTCACCTTTATTGTACTATATTTCTTTTTCAAACTACTGTGTCAGAACTTTTTATCCAGGCTGAAAAATTGAATTGCAAAGAGAGAAAAAACCAACCAAAAGATAACTATGTATTATGTTGTGCTTTGGATTTTTTTGCTGCTAATTCACAAGATTAAAAAACACAAAGAAAATACACCTTTGAAATAGAAACCAGTCAGTTCCTAAGATGAAAATGTGGTCACAGATACCTTTACTAAATATCTGTATTTAAAAGGAAAACATTTGCATTAAAAAAAAAAAGAAGCAAACTTCAATATTTTGGGAGAAAAAACCCAAACCAATTCAAAACCATTGTATCAACTAGTCTGGTTTGTTAAAAGCATTTTGAACTTTAGTTGTTTTTTCTTTATGAGAAGCAAAGAAGCAGGATCACACAATAGCAGGAAATTTAAGCTGGCCTGTGCAACTGATAAAGCTAATTTCACCCTCAGCTTTAATGCAATGAAGGAAATGAAACCCATCCCAATTTTCTAACGATTTGATGGGGAGAAGAATTTATGCACTCACAAAAGATAAACATTTGTAACTAATAGCCATCTTTTGCCTTTGTTCCTTTACTTTCATTGCCCTTGCTGCTCTCAGGTGAGCACATCCGATACTGCCCAGAATGACCGCATTCATATAAATAGAACCAATCTCCCAGAGTGTCCCACCAATTTATTGTTTATCTAGGAGTCTTAAACTGGTGTACTGTTGATACACAAAATATAACTGTAAAAGTAATCATCTGTCCAGCCACCTTTTCTCCGTAAGAGACAGGATGCCTGTTTGTGCTTGCCTCTGACCCAGAGAGAAGCCCGAAAGATCTATCATCTGTAAAGTAGCACATTATTAGGACAATATCTGTATTTTAAAGAACACCTTGCATATCCTGACACTGAATGTGCTCAGAGGATTTAATGTTAAAAGTCTACCAATATTGGACCTCTGTCTCTAATTGCATCCTTGCCCATGAAGGGATCAGAAATAGGGTGCTTTGGAGGGGGAAACAGTTTCAAAATTACAGGTGACCAATTCCACAGAGTTCCTGATGATGAAGTAGAAGGAATCTCAAAAATAATCTCTCAACCCCTCCAAAACAACCCCTTGATAAGAGGAAATGGCCTTATGTTATGCCAGGGGAGGTTTAAATTGAATATCAGGAAACATTTCTTTACTGAAAGGGTTGTCAGGCACTGGCACAGGCTGCCCAGGGAGGTGGTCGAGTCGCCATCCCTGGAGGTATTTAGCAGACGGGGAGATGAGGTGCTCAGAGACACGATCAGTAGTGGTCAGGCACGATTGGACTCGATGATCTTAAAGGTCCTTTCCAACCAAGGGATTCTGTGATTCTATGAAAAGCCAAAAGTATTTGGGTACTTGGGCAAAGTTTATATGAAACCAGAAACCTGTTAAGAGTTATTAGCAGCACGTGCTTAGGTACTGCAGTGGAGCCCAGGTTCTGGGCTAAAAAGCTGTGTGTGGCTTATCCCTGCTATTGCTGGTCTTGTTGACCTCAGAGAGCAAACAGAAGTCCTCTGAAATGTCTGCAGAGACTCCGCTGTGCTGCAGCTCCCTCTCTCAGAGCAGCTCTACAGCTCTTCTGTCTCTGCTGGCTAGCAAGCTTCTCCTGTAAGCCAAGTAGCCAGCCCTGCTGCATGCCTGATTCATCTCCTCGCTGTGTATTCAGCCTTCCAAGTGACTCTGTGTCTTCCGCTCAGACTAATTAGTTAAGTCCAGCTCTGGATACAAAGGACAAAACTTTCTGAAAACCCCCGTTTGAATAATCTGAAAAGTAATTTACTGCATTAAATTTCATTTAAGTTCTTCCTTAAAATAAACTACTGTTGTAGCTCATGGTCTAGGATATAATTGTAGAACTGCCTTTTTGCTTTGAAATAACTTCATATCTGCTGGCTGGGTGACAATGAGGTTTTCATTCCTGTTGCTTCGGTATCAGGCAGATAGTCATAGATCTGGCTTCCACGCCCCGCTGAGCTATTCAGCTGAAAAACTGGCCACGTTGCAGAACCATTTTGGGTCAAACCCATGGGCGTGGAGACATCATTTACAAATACCAGAGTCCTTCTCTGAAAGAATTCTAATCCTGATTTATCAGAGCCAAGCCTCCCTTTGGGTAGCTATGGCTGCTGTTCTTTGTTTCTCAGAGCTATGAGTGCTGGAACATCTCTGTAGCCATAGGCACTGAAATTTTGCAAGAAATGCTTTTTCATGATACCTGACTGCAATTTATGCAGCTAATACAGACATGTAAAGGGGAAGGATATAACTTAACTTCAGAGAAGCAGCCTCTAAGGAGAGCAGCCTCTAGAGAGAGAGCTTCTAAGGAGAGTATCTTCTAAGGAGAGTAGCCTCTAAGGAGAGAACCTCTAAGGACAGCAGTCTCTAAGGATATAACTTAGCTCCATAGAAGCAGCTCGGAGACAGTTTGGCAGGAATTTAACCAATACTCCTTTAAGTTTAGAAAGATAAATCTGTAGATGTCTTTGCCTTACAACAAGTAAGACCAAGGTATCATCCACTCTAGTAAGAAAAGTCTGAAACAGAACTGGCATAACAGCTAATGTAACAGGTTATAGGAGCATTTGTATTTCCTCCTGACCATAGCATGGGAAAAAGAGAGCACATAAACCAACTAGGATTGTAGCAGTGAACCCTGTCAATGCAACGCATCTGCCTCTCAGTACTGTTTAAAGGACATACATGAACGTTGCCCTCCCGTGCTCTGTCCCTGTTGCCACTCTTCTCTCCATTCTGCCCTTACCCGCAACCAAGTCTTCCATCTTGCATATGCCAAGCATCAGTGCGCAGACTTGTTGATATTAGCAAAAAATTGTTAAAACTGTCCATGGTGTCCCTAGTTGCTGTATTTTGGCCAACAGGGTAGTGGTGAGGAATGCCCTATTTTGAAAGCCCAGAATTTGGAATTTGTTTCGGACTAGTTATCATTCCCTCTGCTTCCTTGCCAAGCTTTTCCCTGGCCATAAACTGATCTGATATGGCCTTCGGTAACATATCAAATCTGGATTGTTTTTACCAACCAAAGGTTTTCCCAAAGAACTACAGATAGGCTAACGCCTAAAATAATGTTAATAATTATTTTAGAAAATGTAATGCTCTTACAAGCACGAGTGTGACACTGTTGGGTCACCACTACGAATTCCTCTTAGCTTTCTCCAATACAATGCATGGATGAGTGTACAACAAAAGGAAGATGCATTGTTCCATCAGGAATAAGAGCATCAGGCACAGATGAGAGAAATGGGATCTGTGCCTTAGCATGTGTAGGCTTTATGAAGCCTGGAATGCCTTAGAACAGATATTTCAAAAAATCAGAAGATTTTGGCAAAAGAGGTACTTATGTTTCTGGTACTATCAAGGTTTGGTTCCTACTTGCTGGTTTTGGCCCCGTATTTATGGTGTTCCATGTCAACATACCTTGAAAATATTTTCTTTCCACTCTTAAGTTACCAGAAATTATTAATAATAAACTGCTATATTAGAGTTTAAGATAAGAAGATAGGAAAGGATATGAGTAAGCACATGCTCTTAATATCTGGGAGAAAGGAAAAAATGCAAGGAATAGTGAAAAAAGCACTGTTTGGAACAAGCAGTTCCCAAAGCACAGAAACTTAAGAAGCCAGGTTTTTAAGGGTTTTCTGTGTCATAGATGACTGACTATTAAAAATGAATTATAGAAAAGCTGTGGTGTGAATTCCCCAGGATTAGACATGGACATTGAGAATGAATTCAACAACTGAGGATAAAGACCTTCAGCTGGAGTTCATCTCTCCATGTAACCTAGAGAATCTCATTTCTCTTTGGGAGTGGGGGAAGTTGTCTCCCACGTGGATCCTCTGATACATTAGCAGAGCTGGACTTCTTACATTACATTATCTGCTCCCTCCTACCCAGCTGTCTGTCTACAGTGTGTGCAGGAATGTCATGGTTTTGATACCATAACCTCCCTGTCCTCTTCAATGCAAACTGGACAAAATCCAAAAGGTATTAGGAGTACTGGCAGGACACACGTATTCACACTTATGCACATATGGTGTGTGTGAAGAAGTCTTGATTCTTTAGTAAGACAAGCTAAAGTCTACAGAAATTTCACGTGAATTAGCACATTATCCCTATAATGATGTGGAGAAAAAGAAGCCCTAGCTTTTGGTGTAGCTCAGTATAGCCCTGCTCTGTATCTCACACTTCATCAGATGTGGAAAACTGGCTGCAGTTCTGGACACTGAACTAAAAGCTTGAATTATCTCTTGCTTTTATTGTACAATAAATTATAGAACTTACTGTTCTATTCTCTATTCATACAGTATGGACGAAAAGCTGGTGAATGGACTGGTGAGTGGACTGAAAAACTGTTGTTTAGGTCATCTACAGAGAAAAAAATCCTGCCATGTCAGATTGATTGGACAGGAATTTGTGTATGTTTGTGCTTGGAAGACCAGCAAAAATGATTCCCATAGTCTCGAGGAAACATCCTTTTATTGTAGAGAAGTTTGTATACACAGATGCAATGTATTTATAACCAGCTTTTCTCACAGATGACTGTTTAAAATCCCTCACAAATCTGTCAAGAATGAAAGAAAATGAAGCTCCAAAGCCCAGCCAGCCAGCCCAAACCCCAAATTCAGATTAATTCCCGGAGATAACTGTAATGAGATAATTATAAATGGAGTTATTCTGAAGGAAGCAACAGGACGGTGACAGAGATCAATGGATGGACTTCAGGATTGGTTCAGCCAAAAGCATTGCTTAGTTTGGTCTCAGAGTAGATGAAACCTGAAGTAAAATTCCATCAAGAAGATTGGGACCTGCCTTTTTCCAGAGGTGTGGAGGAGACAGACAGAAAGAGTCTATCCCTTCCTTCTGTGGCCTCTGCAAGGACAGGGCACAGTGGCAACCTCTCTGAGAAAAAGGTGTTGGTCCTGTATTCCCCTGGAAAGCTCTTTTCCAGAGAAAAGCAGGAAAAGCTCCACTCTTCTTCAGTCTGCAGATGGAGTCAATGCACTGAGGGTGAGAATGGGTGTCCTCCTTAGTCAGGGTGTGGACTCCCATGCCAGCCCAGTCACGGGAGAGACGGCACCTTGGTTTCTTCTGGTGCCCCTCCAAACTGTGGCTCAGCTCTGCACTGCCCTTTACCTGGGGCGGTGTGCAATGGCGTCAGTCTAGCTCCAGCCTGTTCCATCACCCCACATGCAGAGGAGACAACACAGGGAGAAATGATGAGAGGTAGAGACACATATCATATTCCCTTTTCCTGTCCCTTTTCAATTAAAAGTAGAACCTTCATCAACAACAAAAAGTTACATGTGCAGCAGGCACTTCTCTAGGGAAGAAATAAATACCTCACACAAGCATTCATGGATGGATGAGTCCCATGAGAAACATTCTCAGCACAACCAGTTCAGTCATAAAAGGAATCTAAAATCTCCACGATGATGTATATGAAAAACACACAAAACATATCTGCTAATGCTTGAGGAAGTCACATGCATAAGTTTCCCATAGGTTGGGCACATATATCTTAGAATCTGCATAATTTAGTTCACACTCAGCAGAACATTGCGATATTTACAGGCACATTCCAATGGAAAAACATTTGCATATTGAGTGCGAAAGATGCAGCTTTGTCACCTAACCATGGGACTTTAAAAGCAGGGATTTAGTGACCTCAAAATACTATTTGTGAAGTTGGTGAGGAGGAATGAAGTGCATAGGTAGGAAAAGAAAATTACCAGAAGTTGGTAAGAACTCAGGGGTTTTTTGAGTGTTGCAGGCTGGGACAAAGTGAGTCCATGTAGACCACAGGTTCTGGCTTGTTACACATCACAGAGTGCTTTGTCTACTCTCATTTCCCATACTTATTCTTCCCAAGTACGTTTGTTTCCCATTAGCCAGGTTGATGAGAATAGTGTGTAAGACTCATTCTTCTTGCAATCATCCTTCAAGCATAATAACTTAATAAATTCTTGCAGAACAGGAATGAAGTGGAATGTCAATTTTTTGGACTTGGTCTGTATTCTGAAGGTGAAAGTGAGCATCTGAGAAACACATTTATGGAACTTTTACAAATAAAAAAGAGAAAGTTACACTCTGAACCTGATTGAGAATGCAAAGTTCTACGTTCTTTAGCACTGCGTGTCAGATGTGGTGGAAAAAGCTATTCAGTGACTACTGTAACCTTAGTGCTACCCAGAATTGTTCTGAAACTAGTTTTCTAGTTTCCGAAACACTACTGTAGTTTGCAGCAAATTATTAAAACTATCTACAGAATTTTAATCATACAACTTAGGTTTCAATATGTCAGCAAAACAGCGATGTATAACCCATAGAGGTTATATCCTGGAAGTGAAATTATCAAACTATTGCTCCAATGTCTGAAAAGTAAAGCTATCCTCCCTGGGTACACAGCACTCTCTCACTTATGTTGACACATAAGGTGGTGGTGGATCTTTAGCAGCTCCATTCACAGGATCATCATATGGTGGCAACAGGACCTGCAGGAAAGGAAAAAAAGGTTATATTTTTAAAAAAGAAGCCAACTGATTAAATTTACAGGAAAGAAAACCCTTAAGGCTTTGTCCTAAAAAAATAACAAGAGAAAATTAATAAGCAGGAGCAGAATAGTTAGAAAATGAAACAGTATTAGCTTGAAGTTCCTCCTTTTCAATTTGTGTACCTGTTTTCATTCTGAAGGAAAACATGAATTCTTCTCATTTCTTATTGACTCCAATGACAGCTTGATTTCAGCTAAAGATCATTTATTGCTGGTACCTGAATTTGTTCAATCTGGCAGTGACAGTAGCTGCTTATTCTGCAGCTCTTCTCTGTCAAGAGCTCTTAAACTATGTCTCTGGGAGGAGTGCTCAAACTGCTAAGCCAGAGTGAGAAAAGTCCCGAAAACTGCTCTTTCTGAGGTCTCCCTGGAATCGCTAATAATTATTTTGGGGTGGGGAGAAAGAAAGCAAATGGAGAACAAATTACCCAATGTCTAAATAAATCTCCAATTTCGTGCTTCTGGGGCACTCAGCTGTGAGAAGGAAGACCTACATTCCCATAAGCCCTTCAGTGAATACTTAAACATCTGATAGAAATTAGGACATCTTTAATCATATCTCATCCCCCTTCATAGGAGTCCAGGCAGCTTTCTAGGACATGGGAGACGCAAGTTTAGGCCACACAGGGCAGAAGAAGGATTTGAACCAAGATTTCTTCTTCTTTAGGCAAGCATGCTAGCTCTCATGCAATTTTTAATGGCAGCAGCACTGACATTCATTAGCTTGCACGTGAAAAGGAAAAGAAGCACTTGGTCTGTGAATTCCAGCAGGGACTGAGGATAAAATAGATATCTCAATGAAGAATGTGTGTACACTGTCCCTGCCCAACCATGGCAGGGGGGTTGGCACTGGATGATCATCGAGGTCCCTTCCAACCCAAACCATTCTATGATTCTATGATTCTACATTCCCTAAAATATCTCAGTATCGTGTAAGAATATCAGTTGTAGTGCACTGTCAGAGATACTTTATACAACTGAAGATCAATTATTCATGATGGAATTTCCAGATTTATCAGCATTGCTTCTTGGTCATTAAAGAGCACATAAATGTAGTTGTCTAAACATACCTAGAGAAAATCTTGATCTCAATAAAGTCAATGGAAGTTTAGCCATGAGAGGATTTCACTAGTTCTTTAAAGTTGATAACCTGCCTTCTGCAAAGAAACATCTGTAATCAACTCTTTTGGACATCATCCACAACATAACAAAATCAGTGGGAATCTTTCTATACATTTAAACAGACTTTGGATTAGGCTTTTGTGGGATAGTTCCAAGGGTGATTCACATTATATTTATGTGAGTTTACAGACATGTGTTGATGACCATGTGTTCAAGTACATCTGTGCACATGTTTGTTGGATTACAGAATGGCTACCTTGGCATCTTCAGCCCTTAATCAAAAAAATTTCATCATTTAGAAAAGGAAATTGTCAGAGCCATCACTCTTTATTAATACCATATGTTTGAGCTTGTAAATGCAGTATACTGTGCACACATCCACTACATCATCTAAAAAAGCTTGTATTGAAAAGCATTTATAATCTACATCAGCTTTAAAGGGTCCAACTTATAGCAGACTACTCATCTAGTGAAATTAGGACAACGTATAAAACTTCAAATAAATATTGTGATAAAAATCATAAATATATTTTGCAATGTAACCTCAGTAACTCACATCGCTAAAGCCTGTAAACTATGAAAAATACTACAGTTGAGATCCTCTCCCTAGTGCTGATCATTAGTTTATACATTAGTTTAACTCTAGTTAATAACAGAGTTTCTAGTAAAATCCTTGTTACTAAAAAAAGGCAATTGTTTCTCAAATGTACTGAAACGTGTTCATTAGTTGATTATGAAGCAATATAATTCGTAATTAAATCTGATCTACAGATGATTCTGAAAATGAATCAAGTTCACTTTGTGAAGATTTAGCCATCTTACTGCATTCTTGTAATGCTAAGCCCCACACTGTGGCCTGTTCCTTTCAGGTTCAGAGTCCATTTCATCAGGCGTAAGAAGAAATGACAGCAGGCTGTCCATCTTCCAGGTCTACAAGCTGATTAATAAAGGACAATATCTCTTCCTGTACTCTGATCTTCTTTTAGATCGATGTGCCTTAAGACTACTGTAGTTACATCAATATTATTATTTCAGTATTGAGGTTACTGTCATTTGCAGTAGGTCTCCTGGAGGATTTACTGATGTGAGTGATCTTCATTCGCTTCACTCCCATATGAAACAAAATCTGCCTGGTAGCAGAACAGCCTCCCGATGAGGCTTTTACCTCTTGGCAGGTGAGCGCCCCGCTTTGCTCTATGGACCTAAAACTCATTTGTGGGTCAATGGCCCCAAGGATCCGCAGAAGACAGTTTCTCACTTATCAACAGTTCAAGAAGAAGTGAGGGGAGATAGGAATACCTACAGGAGCCATTTTGGAGAAGCTACTGGCTAAATCCTAAGGCCTATAGATTTCTATAGGAACATTCAAGGTATATGGGTTATGAACTGGGGATTCAGAAGTTTCACAAGAAAATATCTACAGTAGAAGACTAAAGAGTATTTGCCAAATGTCTGTAAGGTTTAGGGTCACTTTATTACTGTCAAAGTTTTTGTCTGAACAGTTCTATCAGTGATGACTTTACAGGCTTACTCCCCACACATTTTTGTGTTTAAATATTTAAATATCCTGGTCTTGCATTCCCTGACATGAGCAGAATATTGATAAAAAATGAGTCTAGAATGAGCAGAATTCAAAATTACTACCTTTGCCTAGCAGTATTTGAGTTAGACAAAGAAAACATGGATAGGATACTAAGCAAAGGTTAAGATGAATGAGCGTGATGGACAACACATCAAAGAAAGCACTTGGAGTTCGTGGAACACATGGCGCTGGCTGGGACCCCCAGTATCTCATGTCATTAGTATAGTAATGTATTACTATAGTATAGTCCTTTAAACTAATTTAACTGTTTTACTTTCAGTCAATGTGTGTTTATTGTCTTAATAACCTTAATTGCCAACTGTAAGTCTAAATAATCATTCTTCAGCTTCCATGTCAGTTTGAATAACTCTTCAAGACTACCTTTTAATTATTTTTGATGAGAACAGAGTTTCAGGCCATTATTTTCCCTTAATAATTTTTCCATCTTTTCTCAATTAAGTCTATTTTGGCAAAAGGGAGAAACAAGATAAAACCTGAATTATCCCAGCTTTTAACTGTTTACTTTTGAAATGGTTAACAGTTTACAAAAATCTCAAGGAAAAGAAAATTCCATTAGATTTTTAATCATTGAATTTATACCAAAGTAGCTGAGAGGAAAATCTGGATCAGAGTAGTTTTCCCTTCTCTTATGTTAATATTAATTCTCAACATGGTTTAATGGAAGCAGATAAGTGCCTTGGAGATAAAACCGCATAGTTATTCAGGCAATATGCTCTCCAGAGACATAAAATGGAAGCCAGTCACTGAGCCAAAGGGTGAGTTCAGAAACTGGAAAACCAGACAGAAACTCACTATTCAGTCTTATCTAAGAACCTAATTAGAATGGATGCAGTCTAAAATAATTTATGAAGGACAAAAATATATGCATATTTTAGGTCCATGGTATCCCCAAGGCAGAATATCCATTAGGACAGCTGATGCATTTTGCTTCCTAGGCACTACATTTGAACATTCCCTTGCTTTTTTGTTGTGAATTGGAAAAAATGTATTCCCCCGGATGCTCTGGGACTGATGTTTACAGAGTGTTTGAGATTGTCACTTCACAAGTTACTACAAAAAGCAAGCACGAAGGACCCCCTTTTTTCTGTTTTGTTTTGTTTTGTTTTGTTTTGTTTTTAACTCAGTAATCCCTGTGAAAAGACGTTCTGGCTTTTTATCAGTAGAGCAGCAAGCAAGCTTGGAAGATTAGACGGTTGCAGGCTTCAGTCCTATAGGGTGCCTAAAATCCAAAGGACAGAAGCTCCTAACTTCTTTCACAGCCCCTATTAACTGTATTTAAGAACCATGTAGCATCTTAACATCATCCTTAAATATGCAGCCAGAGGAGGAGGTGACATTACTCACTGTTTGTACAGTTGTCTAGTGATAAAAGCATTGCATGGAGACTCTGAGATCAGAGCTCTAGGGGCTCCGAAACCAAGAGGGTGCAAACCCACAGCTCCTATCTGCCATATGAATGCTGCAGCCACAAGGTTTTCAGTCAGGTTGGAAGGAGTGTTTTCCACCCTCCTGTTGTCACAGAGAAGTCATGTATGCAAGAATCCATGCGAAAAGAAAGAAAATATGAGAAAGTGTGACTATGTAGCCCCATGGTTAGGGTGCTTAAGTGTGACAGGGAGTCCTGGGTGCCAGACTTTGCTCCCAATACTGTTTAAGCATTTTGTGATAAGCAGTCTTGTTGTATAATACGCAGAAATAATCCAGAAGTGACCCATAAGAAATCCTGGTCCTGACTTAGCTGGTGTCGTCCAAGTGGTTTGGATAATTGTATTATATAAGCATCTCTCTATTGTAAAGCACATGATACAGGATGACCTTCTCTGGAAGAAATAATTACCATACAAGTTTGCCAATGGCCATAACATATTCAGTTAATATAAGCATATGTCATTTCTTATTTTTCACATCCAGGTTAATCTGGTTTTGGAGGACAAATTTCTAAAGGCATTGTTTAAAAATAAGCCTAAGAAGAAACACAGGCAAATATTTTTATATTCAAACAGTTTGGAATTAATCTCGGCCCAAAGGTGTTTGTTCGGGGTTGGGAGGGTGGGGGGTGGGGAGAATTGCATTATTTCAATAATCACTCCATATTTTTGCACCTGGTTCCAAATTTACCTGAACTTCCAGAAAAAAAAAAAACTTTCTTCAGCATATGTACAGGTTTTCTCATATTGCTACAGTTACAGAGTTTGAACACAAACTCTTAGATCTGTTTGGTGTCCTGTACATTTCTAGAGGAGAAAATGTGCTTAGTCCTGTATGAGTAAACTTAAATATTTGATTAATTAATTATTTCTGCACTCTTAAAGGTCTCACCCAAAACTCACTGAACTCAATAGAAAGCTTTCTGTGTCTCCAGCGAGCTTCAGACAGCTTTTTTCCCCACAGCCATTTGTATTCTTCCCTGGGTGGAATGGTACAATTGTCACATAACAGCATTGAGTTTGAACAGCGTTTTGGCTGTCAGCAATATGACACTTTTCTGAGTTCCCACGGCAAAATACCTTGTTAATGCCTTGTTAGAAACAAACATTGTTAGAGACAGCTCTAACATATGTTTCTCTAACACCTTCTAGAACAGAAATGCTCTTGATAATGCCAAAAAGGCTATAAAATAAAAATGTCTATGGTAAGAGCTGATGGTTGTAGTGAGCATTCAGGATGTTTTCTCAAACTTTAGTTTTTCAATAAAAACTCCAGTCCTTTATGCTGAAGGACTTCACACTGCATCAATACACAGTATACATAGACAGGAACAGGTGACAATGCATAGTTGAGTGGAATTAGGGTCATCACTACTGCAATTTAATCCTGGTTGTGTCGCTGACCTTTTGAGGTTTGACAAATGAGTTGACTTTGTCTTAGGAAGATCTCCCATTTGTAAAATAGGTGTATTATCAGAAACAGCTTAAAAGGTGTTGGAAACCTTAAGACAGATTTAAAACTCTCTTAGATGAAACTTGCATATGACTGTATGAGACAGGGACTAAATTGTGGAAATATTTACAAACTAAATACACATTTGCAGAAATTTCAGTCTATGCCTGGAAAAGTTTACCCCAACCTCTTCACCATCGCTATGTCTGCATTACATATCATTCTTCTGCAGAAGTGACCTTTACATTTGAGACACCCAAACCACTATGAGGAATCCTCCTCATAGGAGATCCGTGGGAATATGTGGGGACGAAAGGGACAGAGGGAAAAAGCAGTCCTTCCTTTCACACAGCTCTGACTGACACACAAAATGTCAGTGGGCTCAGGCCTTGTTCTCTATTTACTTAAAAAGGGAGGGAGAGTAACCACAAAGTGAATAGTGGTAGGGAGATGGCAAGAGTATGCCAGAGCCAGCTCTGGACTGTTTCACAGGTAAAAGCTGAACCACAGGAATTTCCTTGTCCAGGAGCCTCTGTCCAACGTGCAGCCCCTGGCCTGGCGATGGGATGAACACGGACACAGCTGCAGGCTGAAAAACAGTCACCGCATGCCCTTCCTTTCCTAATCGGGATCAATTTTCTCCTCGATGTAGCACAGGGCTGATGTGTCAGGTTCAGAGACAACTGAATTGAAGGATGAGGTTTTAAGCAGCCCATGCCTAATTGCACCAGTCCTCTACTCCGGGTTCATTTCATCTCAGTGATTCCAGCCCGAGACCAGCCACCGACTTTCACCAATTTGATACTGTTGTGCAGATTGGAGAGGGTGTAATGGTATTCAATCACATTTACTAACTTCATGTTTACTTCCCTGCTCTCCTGTCATTCACCCAGCCAAGAGGAGTGGAATTTCCTCCCGCAGCTGTGGTGCTTTGAGGAGCCGTTCACTGCAACCTAAACCATGCTCAGCTGCACTGAAGCAAACAGTGAGCCTACAAACAGCTCTAGAGGGAAGGCTGCCGACGTGACCACCTGTCCGGTTCAAGATATCCCCAACAGCCCTCATGTACTGTTGGGTTCTTGACTACGCAAATATTATGAAGATCACCTGGGGAAACCAGAAGATTTTTGTATGCATAAACAGCTATGGCTGGCTGATTGCTTCACTCTGTTTTCAGGAAAGGCTGAGAATAATCCTCTCTTTGCAATGATTTCCTGTCAAGTTTGACAGTGTGGTTTTCTTCTGAGAAGTCTGATGTTACAGAGGAAAATGCAAAATTAAAATATATTTTTTACTTAACATTTTCAGAAATCCAGATCTGCTCAGTGTTTTGAAGAGTCAAGTACCAGGTGGCAGCTATTTCCTTTAGTAATATGTATGACAATGAGCACTGGACTGTATGTAAATATCACTGCTTGTGTAATTCATTTTATATATTATTTGAAAGGAAATAAGCCTATTAATGTAGCACATGTTTTATTTCCTGCAGAAAATTTACTGGAAGTTACTATATATACTGATTTTATTGAGGCAGACTCTTCAAAACTTTGTAACATTTCTGTTCATAGGGGGAGAAGAAGTAGCATTTATCAAGTTTCTGGAGAAATGGTAGACCCTGCACACTCAGATTATCAAGGGAAGGAAAGAGATTGAGTGAAACAGTTAGGAAATATTAAAACTAAATCCATTGAGAATTCAGAGTTTTTTCTTTAACCCCTGAACACGAAGACACACTTTACACTGACTGTATGAGAAGACTGAGAGCCTTCAGCAGAAGAGGGACTTTTTTCCTAGTAGTGAAGAAAGAGGAATAATAATAATTCTGTGGTGAGAAGAAGTCAAATGTTGCATAAAAGACAAATATTGGAAGAAGAAGTAGGGATTATCTCTCACCACGCTGCAGCCAAGCAAATGCATGTAGGATCAGCTCTGCTGAATTAGGTGAAAGGTCCATCCAGATCACAGCAATTAGTGGTGGATGATGAAGAAAGAGAAGCACAGGACGGAACAATAAAAGAAATGAAGCGCAGTGTAAGCATATAGAGTCACGACTTGCCCAGAATATTCTCCAAACTGTCAGAAACTTGAATGTCGAGGATTTGCTGAATTACTGGTCATGTCTTACAGGAATTTTTCTTCCACTGATTTTTCCAGTCTGCCTTTGAACGCATGTTGAATGTCAGGTGGTAAGCAGTCCCACAGCTAATCTAGGTGTTAAGTGAAGAGACACCTTTTTGTTTTGCTATGAAACCTGCCACTAGCTGTTTCATTGAATGTCCCCTAGTTCTTATGCTAAAACAGTGAGAAGTTGTTCCTCCTTTACCTCTTCTGCCACTCACGATTTTAAAGACCTCTATCATGTTCTCTCTTGCTCTGTCCCTTTTCCATCCCACTAAGGATCCTTGCTCCCCTGCAGTGCGCTCCACAGATAATTTCTTCATACTAAGAAACTCACTTGACAGTTTTGGGTCCGGGCATGTGGAGAAGCATCACAGTGAGGAGGGCGCTGGGAGGGAGCTGACCTCCATCAGGATGAAGCTTCCTTTATGCTCAGGAGAGCGGCAAATGCTTTCACCCACCTGACCTGTGTTAGATGTTCTTCTAATGAGATCAACTCCCCTTTAGAAGCAATTCTTATAAATAAATGCTTATAAATACCGGCTTCAGAGGTGGCTGTTTACAATATAACTAACTGGCTGCTCTGGTCAAATGAGTCCAGTTAAAGCAACGGTTTCTGAGGAACTCCGAGAGCAATGTTTACAAAAAAACTTTCCCATCTTTCTTCTTCTCCTTCCTCTGTCCCCAGACAAAAAAGTCCTGGGTATAGGGCCAAGGATTCATATCTGAGCCAAATCATATTTAATATGAAATGAGAAATGTTTTACTTTGCTTTATGCACAGATGCTTTTGCTTGAAAAGTTTGTCCAAAATGTGCTAGTTAATTACTATTTAAGGGTTTCATGATACATTGTCTGTCAAATAAATCCCAAGAAACTTTCCTCTCAACATGGACAGGAAGTATTTTCATGGTTATATGTATGCATTTCCTTTAGAAACCACACTAGAATGATTACAGATGGGGTAACTGGAAGCAGAATAGCTCTGAGATAATTTATAACCCCATTCAGCGAGGAAATAGGCCTCAATGCTGCAAAATCATCTGTACAAACTTAAGAGTTGGTATGTTTTGTTTTCCTTTGACAAAACTGCTTGTTTGTTCCAACCCACAGCTCTCCAAGACTCTATTTAAGAAACTTTACATGCGTTTATGTATTTCTGTAATGAAAGCAGCACAATGTTTTCAGCACTCCAGATAGAGGAATAAATGTATATATTACTAGGACACAGCAATATCAGGGATAGATTGTGATTACCCCTGCGTGGGAAGAAAATTGGATTCAGGAAGCTATTGTCTTTTTCCATCATGTGCAACCTCATAAAAGTCAACTAGAATAATGGTGTAATTACCCTCTTCATTCAAAGGCACGGAGGGATAGTCCACCTCAGGCCACAGAGGTCTTTCCTACATCTTGGCCAGCCCTCTACTGCTGCATCTCTAGTTGCACATCATGATTTTGTATGGACAGAACATACTTATTTTTTCAAATTTTCCATCTTTTTTTTTTTTTTTTTTTTTTTTTTTTTTTTTTCAAAATGAGAATTTGCTGGATGAGCACATGCTTTCTCAGGGGGTTCTTGCCTGCATGTTCATCAGTACTGAAGACTTGAAGCATACTTTGTCTCTGTGTAACAAATGGTTGATGTGTCATCCTGAGTGCAGAGATTGACAGAGCACTAATCTTTTGATGGACTTTTTATTTACTGACCTGTATCTCTTTCTAACCTTATCTCCTCTTACAACTACACGTGTATCCCACATAAGAGTTAACAAGACAGGAACCTAGGAATAGCTCACATGGATCAGCCAAATTGTTTAACAGGACTGGTCATCTCCCAAGAGCCATGCTTGCATTACAGATTTTGCTGGAAAGGCTTCTGTCTTATCTTCATCTCACCAGATGGACCATTTTCCCTATCTATATGCCTAGGGATATGGGGTGACTCAATGTCAGTCTTTGGACACCACAACAGATTGGTGGGCCAGTTGTAAAGTTTGGAGGTAGATTTTTTGAAGCCTCATTCTAACATTTGGGAGCAGTAAAATCTGGGATATTGAGATGACCAATCTCTAGTTCTGTCTTCTGTACATATTTTTCACTGATATTTATTTTCTTACAAACACATTCTTTTAGTATCACTATTAAAAAGTAAGGCATAATATTGACATATAAAATACAGTTTTTCTTTAGGCATTTCCTAGTGAATGCTGAAGGGAAGCATTTTTTTAATAACCAGATTATTATAATAATCTGTTAAAACTACAAAGGACTAGTGTCATGAAAGGTGATGAATAGACACCTTGAGGGAAAAGTCTAATGTTTATATAAAAATCTGTTAATGTTAGTAAATCACATCTGTAAAGCACCCATCAACTAGAAACTACCACAAACTTTTGCAGATCTTCTAAATTTGGTACATGAATGCTCACTCAGCCTTGTTCTTTCTGAAGTTGAGTGTTTGTCACAGAGTTCATTTAAAGCAGACCTCACTTTCATCACTGCTCATAAGACCAAAACCACAAGTGCTGTGCACTTTGGGACAGACCGCAGCGGACAGTCCTGTGTCTGTAAAGAGTCCTGAGGGATGCTTGGGAAGAGCGCAGTTATTCTATGGGAGCCATTAAAGTGAATTGAAATCGGACTGAAGGAACAGTTCAGAAATCACCAGAAGCCGTTAACAACCGCAGGAAGCCAGACCTCTTGGTTATTGTCACACCCTCGGCAACACACCAGCAGCTGGGAGCTGGTCCCTGGCAGGGAGCTGAGCATGGCTTGCAGGCAATCTCTTAAGAGAGTAATGCCGCCTGCTGAAACTCCCGCCCACCTAACTGCTGACTGATGTTCTTTCTGCATCTGCGCAGCCTGTGGTGTTGGGTAAGTTTTGGCAGAGAGGCTCGGGGCTGGAGGGACTGGGATGCACAAGTTCCTCCTCTACTTGGCAAAGGCCCAGCTTGCCCTGTGCCAAGGGGTGTGATGCGAAGACAGCAGATGAGCAAGGGCTGGAGCAGAAGGCAGGACCGCCCCTGGGAAGAGCAGCTCTGCAGAAGGGCAGGGCTTGTAGCGTGGGCCGATGGTATGGCCATAAAGCCACAGCATGGCTAGCTGCTGCCGGGACGTTGCCTCTCGTGCCCTGCTGCGTTTCCCTGCTTGGGCGATACCTGCCCGAGTGAATTCAGGCCTCCCCCGTCCTTCGTTGCACAGTGTAACTACGGCTTGAGCCTGACCTGGAAAATTCACAGACGGCTCAGCTTATACACCCATATATCCTTGGCAACAGGGATTTAAGTTGTCATCGGCTTTTACGCACTGATACAATCCTTGGAATTATACTGAAGACTTCGACTCATTTTCTGAAGCCCACAAAACAGCAGCTGTCAGATGGTAATGAATCAACCCTGCTAGAAAAAAAGTGTCCGTAAAGAAACACTGCAAATTTATAAACACTCTGGTTTTTTTCCTATATTGCAACACTCCCAATTAGTGAATCCAAAAGTATTTGGAAGACTTGAATTACACATCCCCATTTCATGTCTTCTTTTTAATCTAATTACGAACACTGAGAACAGATTTGTCTATTTGTATTGCAAATCTCCTACAAATGGTCATGTATTAGAATAATTCCAGTATTTCAGCTGCAAACATAATTATTTTTTTGTGTTTAAAATAAAAATCTACTGGGGAAAATAGATAAACATGTATTTTTTATGTTCTAATTTAACTTCTAAGTAAATTTAATGACTGTAATGACAAGCGAATATGTTTTGGAAATCTTATTTTTAAACTTAAGAGGGTATTTGCCCCACATTGACACTGTTAACAGCCTGTCCAGACAGCACAGCTGGCTTCTGACAGCAGCTTCCTAGTAATAGGTGAGACCTATAGCAAGAAGTGTGGTTAGCAAATAGAATCATAGAATCATAGAATCATAGAATGTTTTGGGTTGGAAGGGACCGCTAGTGGTCATCTAGTCCAACCCCCCTGCAGTGAGCAGGGACACCACTACCTAGATCAGGTTGCTCAGAGCCCCGAATAGCACTAAGCAACAGAGCAAACAGGCAGCATAAAGCAATTCAGACCACAGGGAATGCTGGATTTTAAGACAAAACCTTTCCATAAACAAGGAAGCAGCAGAAGAAAGAGCACAGTATAGATGACAAGATAGGAAAGTTAAAAAAAACCCAACCAACCAACAAT
The DNA here is from genome assembly GCA_000699545.1 of Podiceps cristatus. Taxonomy (NCBI): domain Eukaryota; kingdom Metazoa; phylum Chordata; class Aves; order Podicipediformes; family Podicipedidae; genus Podiceps; species Podiceps cristatus. Next base: position 23,190 of record KL283905.1, read on the forward strand.
CTCTTTGCTAATCTTAGAGGACAACTGACAAGGGATGGGACTTCACTGCAGGTAGAATACAAAATGCTGAAGCAGCTGAATAGCTGTTTGTTGGCAGACACAGGCTCTCATGACACTTCTGCAACACAAGATCAAACAGAAGAGGAGGAAGTGCACATGTTGCACGTGCACACTAGCAAGACGTGAATGCTGGCATCCACGTGGAGCCTGAGCCCTTTGAAGATTCTCCGATTAAAGACATTTCTCTGGGGATGTTTATAAGTGCAATTCTGCAGAAAAACAAATCCGGCATTTAAACCACACTCCCAGGTCTCATGTAAACTATTCATAGAATCATAGAATTGTCAAGGTTGGAAAAGACCCTTAAGATCACCGAGTCCAACCATTAACCCATCACTGCCAAGTCCATCTATACCATGCCTGCAAGCACCACATCTATCATCTCTCCGTTCTTTAAACATCTTTAGGGATGGACACTCAACCACTTCCCTGGGCAGCCTGTTCCAATGCCTGACCACCCTTTCAGTGAAGAAGTTTTTCCTAATATCTAACCTAAACCTCCCCTGGTGCAGCTTGAGGCCATTTCCTCTCATTCTATCTATTGCATGTGGTTACTAACTAATCACCCCCTTGACTTCAGCACTGGATGGTTCTGCTTATTTATTTTTTTTTTCCTTTCTTTTTTTTTCTTGTCCCTGATGCTTCTTCCCCTTCTCTGCCACCCATTTTACCTGCTTCCCCTCTTGCAGGTTTTACCAGACAGTTTCCACTAGGGAAGGGCAGAGTTCCTCTGCCTGGGCTCCGTTGGAAGCCCTGGGAAGGGCTCAGAGAGCGAGTCATACCAGCGGCATTGGTTTGTGGTGTTCTCTCACTTTAAAGTATGTTCATAGTTACTACTCACTGGAAAAAGATGCCTCTGATCTAGTGGCCCAGTAATAATGTTATGCATACAAACTGCCACATAAGACCAACTACCTGGTGAACATTGCCAATTTTGTTGGATTTTTATGCCACGTTATGAAAAATATTTTTAAAGCAGGATTTTTCTCCAAATTGTCTTCTACTCTGAGATGTATCATCCTAAAACTGGCTCAGTGGACAGAAATCACAGGTCCCAAAGCACCTATCAGAAACAAGAGCTCTTGCACATGGTTTGTATGCCTCCGAGTTCCATCTCACGCTTCAGTCTGTTTAATTAGCATGACTGTCAATTGGATGGAGTGTCTCTCTGTCCATAGCCAAACTAATCACCTTCCACACATGTAGAATAACACAATAACACAAAGAATTGCTCTTCCAACCTTACCAAAGAGTATTCTTCCTCTGGTCAGAGGAATCATACAGAGGAATGAAAGACCTAACTCTGCACTTCTCAAATAGGTCTCCCTTCGAGAGGGCAAACAAAAGTGTTGACAGATTAATTACAGGCTACTCATGTCCACAGAAGGAATGTATCTGCTTTGAAAAAACAAGTAACTTATTAACCATTGTGGATAAATGTACGTCAGATAGGATCTATTAGAGCGATTTGATAAAGTAAGTAAGGATCTAAATCCCACTTTGAAGAGAGATTTACGGCTTTACATTTTATCCCCACTGGCAGCATGACCGCAGATGAAACTTCCATTGATTGGCTTCAGTGAGAGTTAAAAATAAACAACATGAAATCCCCTGGCTGTCCAAGAGCATAAAGGAGCTGTTCCTGCTCCAGAGAACAAAATGTCTAACTTTGGGTTATCTTATCTTCTGCACTCGTACGCTGGCAATTTTTCCAAATTGGATGAACATTTCCCTGGTACTGCTGTCACAGTTTAAATTAGTGTAGAAAATTAATCTTCATCCATGGTGTGCTTGAGCAATTGGCAGGAAAAAGCAATCCCAGATTGGGAAAGTGGAAAAAATAATATTCAGGTTACTATGGTTCACTGCAGGGGAGGCACCTTACTGCCATGCCAAAATCTCCTACAGATACCTCCAGAAACTGAGGGGAGAGAAGTACTGGAAAAACACTTAGAGGAGGGAGATGATACCATATTCCCAAGTGACTCTGCTGTGACTAAGGTGCACATCTGGATTCCCAGGTCCTGGCATTATCAGCCCCTGAAGCATAAGAGGGTCATGTCTTCCCACCGGCTGGGGTCCAGGCCATTCCCCTGCCCAGGGTCAGCTGGTCCCTCCACCTCAGAATGCAGTCTGTTCATGGAGCCAAGCTGGGTACATTCATGTGATGTCAAACCTTGACTGAGGGCCACAGAAGAAGGACCTGTTGCTGAACAGGGGCAGTAGAAATATCCCGTTCACAGCCTGCCATGGGGAGGATGACCATTTGTTCCAGATGGCACACTTGTAAAGAGGATGGTTTAAACCACTTACACTGAGTGACAAAAACTATATTATCTGGTAGCCGGGAACTGTGGCTTTCAGGTTAGTTACAGTTCAATGAGCATTATTTATTAGAACCAGTTTGATCGGGGAAACTAACTGGAAATTTCTCTCCTGGGAATTTCCCCCTCCAATTAGACCACACTTAAGTTGTTCTCATGGCTTTTAATGGTATGAAAATTAAGCAGTTAGTAGGAAGGCAGAGAGACAGCTGAACATTTTTTAAAATAAAGTATTACTGAATTGGGGGCTGGTAACAGAGAGGGGTCTGTAAAGAGGATCTCAGGAGGAGCGTGAGAGAAGGTGCGACAGACGCAGGAGAGTGCCAGTGACGGGCATTGGCAGAGCAGTCCTGTATGAGGACAGAAAACACAAAAGCTCATCTCTTTGAAGGACGCATCAGTAGACTTCCACCACATGATCGGCCAAGAAGAAGATGGATGAATACTGCTGTTGAGACCTGTGCATTTTCAACATGAATTTATAGAGTTGTGATGGGCTTGCTTTAGATAGAAACAGGAGAAACTAATTGCGAGACCCACCAAGGGCTTTCTGAATGCAGAGAGCCCAGGAACAAGGAGCGAGAAGCAGGCCTGCATGGCTGTGCTCAAGGAGTTATCCATTCTCCTAATTGGATCTGGATGTGATGGAAGTGTGCTTACAGACTTTGCCGGTGGTAAATTAAGAAATCCAGTAAAACAAAAAGAAATCTAGTTATTATTTTCAGAACAACTTTCTGGACTGGAGAACCAATTATATACAATCACAGCTTCTTACTCTTTTGAACCAAATCCTACCACTCTATATTAAGGACCTTTCCTTCTTTCCTAAGAAAGAGACCGGTAATCCAAACATCTCAGAAGGGTTCATAGCTGCTGAAGCCAGGATATAACTGTGGACCTTTCCTATCTCTTGTGTGACAGCATTCCAGCTAGTAAGGATTTGATTGTTCTTCTTGAGAAAGGCTCAGTCATTAATGTCATATTTCCATTTAAACTGAAACTCTTGGATGTATTTTTCAACTGTTCTGAGCCGGTAAAACAGGTAACTCCTAGTTCAAAATTTAGAAGAGGGAAAATAATGATCTTTAAGGTATAAGTAAATTTGTATTTATCTAGCAATGGAAGATCCAAGAATTTGATTTTGCCAAGATGTTAACAGACTAGAGATAAGAACAAATATTGTAGCTGACATGCCTTCTCTTATAACTATATATATAGGTCTTCCTTCAAAAATGGAACACATCAGTCATCAAGTAATCATAACATGAATGCAATTGTTTATGGCAATTTAATTGTCTGTAACTAGACTTACTAGAGGACAGGGGTTTACCAATGCCTTTTCCATTTTCAGTACAAATTATGCAGGCATATAGAGTTTTGAATTCAAGGATGAAATTGTTGATGATCTGTTATTGAAGGCAGAGATTTCTTTTTTTTTTTCCCCTGAGTGCAAATAATAATATAAATAAGGTACACATTTCATTTTTATGATATTTTGCAAAGACAGCTCTCCCAAAAAAATGTAAGACACAGTAATAAAATGTTTGTAGTAATAAATTTCTTAGCTTCATTGAAAATATTTATGTAACTGCAGGAAGATTTTGAATTTCTAATCATCCCAATACATAAACTAGAACTTTCAAGTTTGGCAGTAAACTAACCCCTACCCTACCCCATAGCTAAACTCCATTCTAAATGAATGTTTTTTGTAATACAGTGTCTAGCACTTGCAAACCTAATAGCTTAAAAAAAAAATTCTTGTGTGTAGACTGTATATGAAATGCATTAATTACTATGCAGTACAAGGGATATTAGCAGGTCGCAGCTAGAAATTAATCTCTAGATTTTGGAAGTGTTGGGGTATATTTCAAACTTAGTACTCTAAATTGTAGCCATTATGCCCAGTCCCATATTTAAACTCAGATTTTCACTTCCATTTGTACAGATTGTTATTCTTTCAGCTAAAGCTGATGATAAATATATATGAAAAACCCAGCCCTGAAGACAAGAATATGCCCTGCAGATATGACCTGCAGCTCTGTTGGAATATGGGTAGCAGGTTTGATTCTAAAAATGACACGTTTCTTTCAAAGCACAGGGCAGAGGTTGACCCATATTTTTTAAGAAACTTGTAGTTTATAATTTAAAGGCATGTTGGTATGAATGAGCCCTGCTGAAAGAAGTTTCCCAGCATCACTAAGAATGAAAGAATATTGTTTTAATATAAAAGTATGCGCGAGTATTGGGGGAATATTATACCATTCAACAGACAGCAGTGACCTATCACAGCTTTTCAAAATTTTATGAGGTTTCTTCAAGGGTCCTAAACTCTCAAAGGTCCTCAGCACTCAACTTTTAAAGTCCTGTTCTTCCTCACTTCATTTTGAAACCATTTTTATCCGATTGTGTTGAGCTTACTTTTCTACAGTGATGTGAATAGGGGGTTTTGCTGATGTCTCTCAATGTAGACATGGAAAAAAAAATCTTTTTGAGTCTGTGATTTGGCAGGGTGAAGGGAGGGAAGAACAATCTTCTGATTCACAGTGGAGAATGATGAGGATTTAACTGTACAAACTGTTGTTCCTTGCTGAAGTTCAGCAATGAGCAAGAAGAAAAAAAGAGACTACTCAGGAGCACATCAGCTCCTCCATCACATTGCCGAGCGCACTGCGCTGATGGGTGCCCGTGGAGCTTGTCAGGGAAGGATGTGCAAGAGACCGAGACCGATTCTATCCCCTAGGGACGAAGGAGCTCATCCTGACTGGAGAGAAGCTGTCAGATAGGGGTTCGAATGAAGCTCGCCTCCACCTCAAATAAGTCATTCAAACCCCAGGCTGTTAGTGACTCTCTCCTCCTGCCTCTCTGACTGGGCCTGAGAGACTTCCCCAGCAGCATTGCTCCTGAGCCTTTCCGCACTCCTGAACAAGAATTTCTGGGTGAATTTTTTCCTTAGCTGATAACTTCCCAAACAGCTCTTTCTGTAGGGCCTGATCTAACGTCACCTCATTGAATTTACTCAGAAAGAATGAACAACAAATGCATCATACCTGAAAGCCACAGATTCTGACCATATTCAAATTAAGGAGGTGTAAATATTGAGGAAAGAAGATGACTCCAGTGGTCAGGGCCCTAGCTAGGAATGCACAACCTTTCTCAAAACCTGCCTCTGCTGTAGCTGTCTTGTAAGATCAAGATAAGATAAATTCTCAGTGCAAGAATATGTCATCTGTAAACAGGATAAAAGGGCTTCCTTTCCTCACAGAAACACTTACAAGGGCTTTAAAGATGAGGATGCAGCTCTGAACGCTTTGGTAATTACTAAATACAAAAGTACTGAGAGGAGTTTTTGTAACTAGGCATCTCTGAAAAACAAAGTCTTTTGCTTTGTGAAGGCAGCAATGGAGCAGGGATTCTTAATGTAGCTTTTAAAAAGCCTTGGTAAATTTAGTTCCCAAGATAACCCAGCTGACACTCTCCCGCCACTGAGCCTGCCAGTTCTGTGGGTTGGAGTGTTAGCAATGTTTGAAGCTAAGTTACAGCTACCCACAGGCTAAACAAAAGAGCTATCAAAATTATTTGACATAAAACTCCTGGTTTTACTCAAAGTAGGTTCCAGTAAAGAAAGCAGTAATACTTCTTAGCTTTCAATAAACCCACATTTTTTATACTTAAATGTCCTAGTTGGCAGCTATGATCATAGTCCGTGATACTTACACTTGTCTTAAAGCTCCAGGTATCGAAGGAAAATCTATGCAAGAGTTACAAGTTTCATGTAAAAGTAGTAACAGTTTTCTAAGCCCTTGCGGCTGCACAGGCATCACTCATTCCAATGATTTAAAGTTGACAGTCCAATACCTCAGCACGTGGAGACCACCCATGATTAGGAAAACCTGAGGAAGACAATCCTGAAATTTTACCCAAATGGTCCAAAGGACCAAGTTCATGCTGCTCCTATTCTGTTACGTGAAGACCCTCATTACATAAGCCAGTGGAGTCGCCCCAGGGACGGATTTGGCACAGTGCCCTCGGTGTGTAGTTTTGGTGGAACTGAGCAGCGCCATGGAGATATCACTGCAAACAGAACTAGCTCTTTCCAGAGACTCTTTCTCCTTGTATTCCTTCAGTGCCTTCTGCAACAAGCAAGACATTGCTCAGCACTCCTGCCCTGCACATATGCATGTCAGCACTGAGCTACTATAAAGTGAACTGGCATCTTCCATTCTTTGAGGTTAAAATCTGTTTATTCATGTCTTTCATGTTGATCTTTGTTTCATTCCGTCTCCTTACTGTACAAAACCCATCATGTGCTGGGAGATGAATGAATGAACTTTTGTTGCCTTTTAGCTCCTCACTGTGAGTTTGTAAAGCACTACACCAGATGTTGAGTGTCCTAAATCACAGTTCCTATGCCTAACCCACATTTCACAGCAGGTGTAGACCATGGCATCCCTGGGTCCTAATTGGTCCTGCCACTGGATCACACACAGGATCATCACACAGCTGGAGAGCTCAAAACCGGGGGACATTCCTGGGGCCATGAGGTAAGCTGTAGTTTATGCTTAGCACCAATTCTTTAACAGACTATATGCATAAAATAAAACCAGTATTTTAGCAATAGATGCGATTTGTAACCATAGCACACTGGTCTGTTGAATCTCAAGTCTAAACATAATGAACAGATGAGGATTCTCAAAGGAATTAAGATGATTAACTGAGGAATCAGAAATTAATATAAAATAAAGCTATTAAATGCATAATATTAGACAAATGTTTGCAATGTAACATCCTTACCGCAGTGTCATTGGTGGTAATGTACACCAACACATCCGAGTTGTTTCTGCTGTTAATGTATCGGTAACAGTTCCACACGCAGCTTATCAAGTAACCCTGCAAAGAAAAGGGATTTATTCTTCTGTGCAGAAAATAAACCATATACATTTTTCTGTTACAGCATTTCTATTCGTACATAGATAAGAATGCAAGCCTGATAGAAGCACGGGACAGTCACTTTGCTGGTCACAGTGACTGTAAGTATGTGTAGGGGCTCTGTGAGTAATCCAACACCGTTCCTCATACTGACAGAGACAGGGTTGCTCAGTCTTGAGAACAGAAGGCTCTGGGGAAACCTTACTGTGGCCTTCCAATATATAAAGAAGGCTCATAAGAAAGATGGAGAGAGACTTTTTACCAAGGCCTGTAGTGACAGAACAAGGGGCAATGGTTTTAAACTGAAAGAGGATAGATTTAGATTGAATATAGGGAAGGAACTTATGTTTTATTTTATGATGAGGGGGTGAGCACTGGAATACGTTACCCAGAGAAATTGTGGATACTCCATCCCTGGAAGTGTTCAAGGTCAGGCTGGATGGGGCTTTGAGCAGCCTGGTCTAGTGAAAGATGTTACTGCCCATAGCAGAGGGGTTGCACTAGATGACCTTTAAAAGACCCTTCCAACCCAAACTATTCTGGGATTATATGACATGGTTCTGTGACTACGGATACTTACGTTGCACTATGAGCCACTCCATCTAGGCAGAGCTACTGCAATCTAGATCTATCTGAATGAAGTTTACTATTCCAGATATTTAATATTACAGCATACCTAATGTAGACTAATTGTTTTGAAAAGAAACAGTTTCTTCGGGCCTGAATATACCTAAAGTAACATCATTTTGTGTATATAACCTCCATTTCACTTAAATAAGCAGGTCACACATGCTGGCTTGCTTTCTTACACCTTTCTAGAAATAGAGAGAGAGACAAATTCAGTCAGACGCCTCGTTACTGTGCATGGGATACTTCATACCAACAGGGGTGAGTTTTACAACATAAAATGAAGATACAAGTCAGACTGTGACAAAAGAAGGGAAGGTGCTGCAGATGCAGAATGTCTCAGGGACAGCAGCAAAAAGTAAACAGAAACTAGTTTGGGATTTCTCCATGGTAAGGATATTTAAATATGTTCAACCGGAGGTTAGTAGTATTAGAAAGTGGAAGCAAACCCCACTAATAAAAAGGACAAGCACTCAGGGGACTGAAGAATCATCAAGCAAATTACAGGAAATGTAATTTGTGAGTCTTGTGAGTGGAAGCCTGGCCAATGACTATGTGATGATCCTATGTATCACCTGCACTGTTTCAATATTCTGTTTCACTTAATCAATGTATTCCATACAACTGGGATGGTCTGGAGTCTTCCTATTCTTGTCTGACTAGAGAAAACTGCCACTGTAAAAGTTTTTATTGAAATTTGAAATTATTTCTGACCTTTTAACCGGTTTCCAAATACTTTTTTTTTTTTTTTAATAAAGAAAAAAAAAAAACAACACGTTATTGCATCAATAATCCTACTGCAGGATCATAAACTTCACTAGTTTTGTTCCTGCAGCTCACTTGGCTCTGGGTAGAGCTGCTGCCTGGCAAACAACTAGTTGTTTCCACTTTTTTTTTTTTTTTGAACTGTCTGGGCAAAGTGCTCACATCCATCACCTCCTTCAGTAGAGGAGAGATTCCAGTTTGGCCAGCAGAGATGAGCAAAGTGACTGGAAGGAAGACAGAAGGCAGTGACACATGTGGAGGAGCAGGAGTCAGATCCTCATTGTGCCAGGGACAAGGCTGGTGGGACCAAGCAGCTCCCTTTGGAGCTTTCTGCTTCCCATGTAGTCGCACATGACAGCGATGAGAACTATGTGTTTTGATAGTGCCCAACTTACATTTTTATTTAGTAGGTTCTGCATAGCAGTTCTTTCACAAACCTAGCACAGCAAATTAAACTGCCAGTGCTGATTGGATTTGCATGTGTTTCTCACTGAGTGAGTCATATTTTTGTGAGTCATTTGAACTGATGACCTTCCAAAAGCCTCTTATCCTTTTAAGCTGCCCTGTGCTTCCTCCTTTTCCAGAGCTGTCACACATGAGCTGTATTTTTCGGCATGACACACGGCTCCCTGATGGCTTGCTGGCAGATCACGAAGAGTTTTTTCCACCGTGGCTGAGTTGGCTGAAATCCAGTAAGTTCACTTCCTCTTCTTTACATCATCTTACAGACCCTGGATGACTTGGAGGTGTCACAGATTTTGACAGTACTTTTGACCATCAAATGGGGAGAGCAAAAGGCTTCTGGAGTGAGCTGAGTCCCAAGGGAAGTTTAGACTGGCTCTACAACCCGAGCTGTGGGCTATGCAAACCTGCCCAGGCTACTGAAACAAGTGGAGCAAAGGCACATACATGGAGAACTGCATCTGTTCCAGAATTAAATAAAATGCCATTGTTAATTATAAACAAGTAATAAGTAGTTCAGTAGCTTTCAGTGCTCAGATACTACACACTGAGAAAGGCATAAGAGCTAGTACAGAACAGAGACTGAATACAGTACACTTCTGTGGGGACACAGCCCATCTTTATAAAAAATCCTTTATATTAAGCCTAACTATTTACAAACCAATTTCTGGACTCCTTCTGTCAAAATCCAAACTGAGGGAAGCCCTGTTTCAGACGTCTCAGTCTTATCTGGGAGAAGCAAGCAGGAGATTTATTTTTGGATGCTCCCATTCCATTACATGTGGTGAATAAAACACATTTAACCCCAAAATGAACCCCTACAGCTCTTCCAGCTCGGAGCCCTAGCTCTAATCAGCCCTGCTCCTGCATGCAGGGGCTGTTTCTCAGTGGGTGTTTCTCAGTGGGTGAGGTCTGTTCCAGCCCTTGAATTAAAGAGGCCATCAGCCAGCACACACCAAGTAATTGGCCCCGAGACACTGACCCACATACAGCTGAGAGTGGCGGCAGCTCGGAGCATGTCCTTGTCCAAGTGCTTTGGACACGTGCTGCTGGCCTGCTAATTGTGAGTCATGGAAACTTGTTTTCCTCAACCCGTAACTTTTTCTTAATCGTTGTTTTCTGCCGATGCTGCTGCATCGTTCAATGAGACTGCTGATTCAGTTAACATTTTTTTTTCTTAAAAACCTTGGCTGAGGTTTCAAATATTGCTACATTTAAAATGTGTGGCTGGACACACAGTATATAAATACATTGATTTATCTCTCAGGAGACCAGTGTTCACATTTGGAATAGGCCCTACGTGAAAGGCAGTAAGTCACTGCAGCCGAATCCACCCTTAGTGGTACTCACGCGTACAGAGCACGGGCTGCTGACGGACGCCTCTTGGGGGGGCAGCCCCAATAGCCACCATGTGAAAGGATGGGTGTGCAAGAAGGGCCGAGTGTGGAAACAGCAACCATGCCTACTTCTACCAGCTTTCAGTCTTCCCCTTTGAATGGTGGGAAATGACTTTAGCCCCCGAGGAACTGAAACCCCCAAACTTTATCATCCTGCCTCTTGCTGTTTTTATCGCACACGCACTTGTTAAGCTGCGTAACAACAGTAATGATGTACTGCACGGCTTCTGCTCATCAGACACACGCCCAATCATCTGACTGAACAGCATCTTCGTGGAAATTAGAGGCTGCTGTCGCCTGCCGTTTCTTGTAAAGCAACAAGGAAAAGTCTGTGCCGATCTGGGTCACGTCAGCCCTCTGGGCAGCTCCCTCGCTGGCAGCAAGCGCAGGGTGAACGCCACAGACCCGACAGAGCCCCCTCGGGTTAGGAGCTGTCTGCACTGAGTCACGCTTTATTCTCCAGCTGCTTTGAATTTTCTATTGACAGGGCTGGGCTGGTCTTCAGTAACTAGTGAAAATGAGATAAAGATTTCTACACAAACTTAAATTTATATGAAGATTTCAGAGGGATGCTAATGGCAGACCCATTGGACATGCATATTTCACACATTGGTGCTGCAGGAGGAGAAACAATGGGTCGCTGTGCTGATGAAATCTGCAATTAAATCTATCTTCTCAGCACACTAGAATTTGTATATTCTGAGTATAAAAAGGTTGTACAAGAATCACTCCTTAAAACTGCAAAGAAATGCTGTGATTGAAAAGAATTAGTGATGTCAAACCAAATCACTGGCCTGCAACACTTTAAATGGTACCTTAGACAGGCCAGGCCTGTGAATGTGTACATAAATACATCTACGCTGCTGGATGTCCTTCCTCAGCCAGATAGGAAGCACCTAGGTTTCAGGGTATGTAACTCTGGTTCAGTTTCTAGACAAACACAGTAAATGGTATAACACATTTTGCACTACTCTGAAAAAGATTCTGCATGAAAGTGTCTGAAAAATCCATTAGCTGCTTTGGATCCATGGCCAGGTTGGACGGAGCTTTGAGCAGCCTGGTCTAGTAGGAGGTGTCCCTACCCATGGCAGGGGGGTTGGAACTAGACATATTTAAGGTGCTTTCCAACCCAAACCGTGCTATGACTCTGTGATTCTATGATGACTAAAAAGACAAGTGCTTGCGTGTGGTTAGCTGGCTCACTTTCTTACTACCCTCTCTTGTCCCCCTTCCTTTTTCACAATCCCATGACTTCAAAGCACCAAATCACCCTCTAATACTGCTATGTCTTGATTTCTGCTTAATAGCATTTTCCTTTGCATGTAGCTTCACCCAAGACAAAAGTGTCATGATTACAAACATTTCTGAGGAATTACGTGATTCTGTTTCATAGTTCCCACCAACTGAATGCTGCTTTTCCCTCTATAGCTTTTCCTAGGTTACAGTGTTTTGGTTTCTCTCCCAATCTCTAGTCAAACTCTGGGACACACACACACACACGCCTCAAGCATATTTTTATGCATAGTACCTTTTCAGTTTCATGATATAAATGTGGTACCATCTGTTAAGTCTATCACTGATAAAGTGTGATGCATGTGATAGTGTCCAGCTTTCTTTTCATGGAGCACATTCCATAAATCTGCATAGCAGCTCTTACGGAAACACAAGAAATTGAAATGAAAATGCTAACTAGATTTTAGCATGTGTTTCTGTGTGAGTCATATTTTTTGTAACTCATTTGCACGATATGTTGCTAGAATGAGCATTATATGACCCACATATACTCTTGAACAAAACACGTGTTAGCCACTTCAAAACAAAATGAGTATTTTGCACTATTAATTTCTTAGGTTTCTTTTTTCTGTAGTAAGCATTTTTGCCATTCCAATTTGAGTTGCATTTCATTTATAAGCTTGAGACTTCCTTGTCATACTTAGTCAATGAAATACCAGACCTACCTGGTGTAAAAATGAGCAAATGTTCGCATTTGAGAAATTGAAAGAGCACTGATTTAAAATCCCTTGTGGCATCTGACAGATCTAGGTATTTATTACATTTATACACATTTCTTAAAGGTGCAAACAAAATCAACGGTATGGCTGTGAACATATAAAGCCAGAATCATAGAACAGATTCATTTGGTTGGAAGAGACCTTTAAGACCATTGAGTCCAATCATACCTGCCCACTACTAAACCATATCTCTAAGGCTAAATTGTATTTCTAAATCACAGAAGAAAAGTGAATATCACTTCCAATAGCACCTTAAAATACCCTAGCTGTCATTTTTTTTTTTTTCTTTTTTAACTCTTTTTTCACAGTAACTTTCCCTGTTCATGTTGTCAAATGTGTTGTCTGGAAGCAACACTCCTGGTGTCACTATGGCTCTGTGGGACTTCTCTAACCTAACGTGACCTTGCTCTACAGAGAAAGAACAAGAACTATTCTGAAAGAAAACCCAGCATGAGAAATAATGGGTTGGCACTGTTTGATATCTTTATCTGCAACGTGGACCATGGGATCAAGTGCACCCTCAGCAAGTTTGTAGATGACACCAAGCTGTATGGTGCAGTTGACACACTGGAAGGAAGGGCTGCCATCCAGAGGGACCTGGACAGGCTTGAGAGGTGGGCCTGTGTGAACCTCATGAAGTTCAACAAGGCCAGGTGCAAGGTCATGCACATGGGTTGGGGCAATCCCAAGCACAAATACAGGCTGGGCAGAGAATGGATTGCGAGCAGCCCTGAGGAGAAGGACTTGGGGATGATAGCTGATGAGAACCTCAACTTGACCTGGCAATGTGCGCTTACAGCCCAGAAAGCTAACCATATCCTGGGCTGCATCAAAAGAAATGTGACCAGCAGGCTGAGGGAGGTGATTCTGCCCCTCTACTCTGCTCTCA
>KL283905.1:39956-55545 GCA_000699545.1 Podiceps cristatus
GCAAAACCCTGTAAGTTAACCTCATGAGTCATTTAAGAGCCGTTCAATTAGCGCACTCTATAATTAACAGCTTACAAACCTTTCTGTGATCTGCTAAACTGGGAGCTCTCTGCACCGATAACCAGTTTCAGTAAGTTTGGCTGGAGCAGACATTGTGAAGACTCACCTACCAAATGTTCCCTGGAGGGCTGAGGGGTTTGGTTTTTGCTTTGTATGTAGTGGGGGCTCTCTTTTCCTCCGTGCACACGGGGTTTGTATCTGACACAAACTAGCAAAGGACATCTCTATAGGAGCTCTGCAGCAGGAAGCCTGCCATCTTGGGCAACAGCAGGTAAGTCCTGTACTTACTAACTAACCATCATACTGGGACTGGTTGCCAAAGACCAGTAGCAGCTGCTTCCAGAAGTTCAAAGCAGGAAAAGCTGGACAGCACAATCCTTTCACCAAAATATTTGATCAAGACATTGGGTCTAAACTGCTCCATCCTATTTTGGCTCAATTTGGACTACTTCTGCAGGAGCAGTTGCCCGTGGTGCTGTCTGAGTGCATGCCCCGTGGAGGCATGGGTCTTACAGGGGAGCAATGTCATGATTTCAAATTAAAATGTGCTCCAGGTCCTTCTGCTATCTCATAAATGAAACTGAGGTGACAAAATTAATCTTCCTACTTAGCATGGGCTCTAGCGATTTACAATTGTAAAACACATCAGGATCACTAGCTGAAAAACAGCCTCTAAAAATGTTGTACTGTATTTGTTATTGCTTAAAGAAAACATGCCCTTTAAAATGAAAGTTCCAAATCGTTTTGAAATATTGCAAGGCACAAGTTCCCGTTGCAGTTAGAATAAACCATTGTTCGCAGACAGAGCTGTTCTCCACAAAAGATAGCTCCGCTGCAACAGTAGCTCATTATAACTGAATGCATTAGCTCCTTCCACACACAACCCCCTTTTCTCTTACAGGTCTAATTACTTAACCAGGCCAGCTCTGCATCCTTGTCAGGACAATTAACTAGACCAAGCTATAACTGTATTCTTGGTGATGATGGTGTAAAGCCAGAGTAACCCCTTTATACCCCTTGCACCAGCACTCGGCCCAGTGCATCAGGAAATTCTCCTTTTTTTTTTTTGGACAGCTGCTAGTGAGAATAGCTCTTTATTTAGCACTTCCATGAATGTTCAGAGTGGTTAACATCAACAGCAGCTGTAACCATTTGCAGATAAATGTTACATAAGCACATTTTCTGCTTCTTGACAGAAATGTTTCTGTTCCTGTACTGAATTTCATGGCTGAAGTTTTTATCACATTACCTTCTTTGTTGAGGTACAGCTTTTATAGGAAACTGGCTTGCTATAATTCAGTAAGTTGCTGCTTTGCTTTTTTTTATCCCCCAGAAGGTTATTGCTAAATATAGTAGATGCAGTCACATGGAGAGCAAGAAAGGAACAGTATATGCCAAGAAAAGATGCACTGAAAAATAAACAAACCTTATATGCAGAAAATGTAAGTATTAAATGCACTCTGTTTTTTGGGAACGAGTCACTGTTCAAAGAGTGGATGACTGCATTCTGGGGTCTTGGCCATAACCTAACGGCCTGTTTCCAGACGTCAGCTCACTGGGGTTTGCACAGGGCAAGGGGAGGGCAGGAAAACAACCAGGAAAGTTCCTGCTACCTTGAAGAGCAGGAAGATCTGCCGGAGCCATGAGCCCTGGCCAAGTCAGGGAGCAGCACGTGCTGCAGAGTAGTGCCTGGCCCTTCCTGACATCAGCAGTGTTTCAGGTGGAAGGACAATAATTCAGCACTGAAAGCAGCAAGCCAGGAGAGCACGTGAGGAGCAAATGCTGCGGTTTGTCCCCTTCAGGCTCGGCTTTCTGGGCCTCTGTCGTGAAGAGAGGTCTGAGGTGTAAGCAAGCCCCAGCGAGGTGGTGGGTGCTGCACCCACGCGGTGGCCACCCCCACCCACAGGCACCTGGGAGAACTTGGTGCAGGGCGTGAAAACCGAAGCCGGCTGTCCTGGAGCTTCCTGGCTTGCTGAGTGGGAGAGAAAGCTCTCAGGGCTGTGATGAATAGCCCAGGGGCATCAGGTCAGCGTGGAAGAAACTCCCTTTGTTTGCTAACCCAGATGGTGGCACCTGCCGACCAGAAGACATTTAATGCTGGCTTCCCTGGGCTGGCCTACCAGCCGCCTGATCTTGCCTCGCAACTACAAACTCCTTCAGTGCAGTGGGAAAAGCAATTTGTAAAACCTGCAGCTTTTGTCAAAGAAGCGGGAAAGATGATGAGAAGTATCTTGGCCAGCTCCAGGTTTGACTGGTGCCGGCACCATTATGGATCTGGTGCCATCAGGTGGCCCTTGGGGTCTGCCCCGGGTGGCAGCGGCTCCCCAAGTCTCATTCACTCATTTCACCAGTGGAAAACCGGTACCAAGAGTGGCTCAGATGAATGAAACACCCATTGCCCTCCATCAGCTGCAGCGATGTGGGTGTACAAGGTGGGAAGACAAATTCTGCTCCTGTGCTGGGGGTTTGCTCTCCTGTGGGGAGACCAGCAGCTGGAATCCTGCTGCTGGGAAGGCCCCGGGCGCCGGGCTCAGTGCTGCAACTTCTGGGAAAAGCTCAGTGTCAAATGTTGTGCAAGGTCTGGTGAAGCTGAGACTGAAAAAAAATCAGTGGGAAAATCAAGCCCAATGCTGGAAATATGGGAGTGATTTTGCAGCAGGACATGATGAAATTTTCTATACAAACAAGAGGTAGTAGTAGCGGGGTGGCACTGGCATGCTAAAGTCATAATTAAAGTGTCATTTATAACCTTGTCACAGACATGGAGCAGGCTGCATAAGTAATAATACAGCTAGTAAACTTTCAATTTAAAAAAAAAATATTGCTTATACATAGCAAAGCTCTACTAGACACTTAAAAAGAATCTAAAATTGCATGGAAAGTATATTTCTACTGCGACATTGTACAAATGCATAAGAGGAAAAAGTCCTTTCTCGTTCCTTCAGCCTGCTTGCATAAACTTTCACATTTTCCTTCCCTTTGGACCACAAAAAATGTACTTTAAAAGATGGTGTGGATTCTCATTCAATAGTTACAATCCCCTGAGTATCAGAATCTTATAAAATTGAAAGAAAACAGTAATGTGTCTAGAATTTTTAAAGCTCTGCTATGAAGTTAGTAGTACTTCTTTGAGATTATAAAATGGCATTAAAAATGTCAGAAAGAATATTAATTTTTTGAGCTTTCGTTTATAGGAATAATTTCTTTAGGTTTAATGTCTTTTATGTTCTCTAGACATTTCCCCTAGGATTTAAAAGCATGACTGATACCACCTGAATTGTTAGACAGTAGCATTGCAGGTAGTCCCATAGTAAAGATATTTAATATACTTTGACATTTTCTTTAGAAGAATTGTAATAGCCCTGTACTTTAATAAAAAACAAGCTTGCATAACTCACTTGCAGACTAGCCTGTTCTGCACCTCTGCTTCAATTCATTTTGTATACTGTTATCAGATGACAGAAGACGAAGTGTCTAATTTGAAGGCTTTAGAAAGCCCATATATCAAAGACTTAGTGGGGGTAAAGAAAAGAAACGTGCTTTAGGTCAAACTGCTTTAGACCACTATTGCTCCAAGAATTAAAATGATTTTTATTTTACACATGTTGGATTGTGTAATGTGAAGGTTTTTGCTTTTCTAGTGACAATAATAATTACCAAGATGTTCAACCTAACCCTTAGAAAGTTTTATCACGTGATTGCCATACAACATTTCAAACGCTATATTTGAAACATCTCCTTATTTTACACAGCCCTTCATGTTGAGATGCTCTGGCAGTTTATGGGAATTCAGTGGCACACCTGTGTGCAACTGGGCATCCGAAGGCAACAAAATGTTTCCAAAGACACTTGTGCCTCTGAAAGAAGCAGCCAGCATAGGCTGACATTACCAAATAGTGTGAGAATACAATGTTCTGTATTTTACAATTGCAACACTTTCAGCTAGGGCTCTGCCTAGCCTATTGATAGGTACGTATTTATCATCTTCCTAAAACCACATGGAGGGTTTCACAGTAGCTTGCAACCCACCACTGACAGACTGAATTCTGACAGATCTGCACCAAAGTGAATAGATAACATAATTCCAGTTACTAGTGTAGGAAAGTAAAAACATGGTGTTTTCACCTTAGAGCAATAAAAACAATGTTCTTCTGAGACTGCCAAATATATTCTATTACCTAATGCAGACCTTCTTCCAGATATTCAGTAATGGATTTGAAGAATGATTGGGAGTTTTCATTTCCCTGTGGAGCTGTGCTCCCTAAAATATCATTCCCCAAATTCAAAGCAGTTTTAGGGGACTAAAATCTGTAAGAATAGCAGGAAGAAACACAATCCCCTCCCTTGCTTTCTGCCTACCTTGTCAGACCTCTGCAAAGAGGGTGAGGGCAAGATGACTCTAGGGCTTATTTATAAATCATCAGGAGGGATCACACCCAACTGGCGTGACTCAGGTCTCACCTATGGGGACTGGGGTATTATCTGCAGTCTTGTTCTAAACGCGGCGTTTGAGATGACAAACCTATCTACCATGAGTATTAGTAAAAGGTAGGGAAACAAGTCTATGGGTACAAGCCTGTCAAATGATTTTGAGCGCTAGCACTGCATTGATGGCATTATTGCTAAAAATTTCAAAAGCTGGGTTTTAGTTTCATCTCGTTGTGTGTCAGTGGATATGATCTTCACCTCTCCCTTTGGCTTTTGCCCCCTCAGACAAAGTGTATTTGCTCTGAACCAAACGCAACAACCTTTTGCCAACTGATGCGGCCCTTCCAGGTAAGGGAACAAGGGGTTCTCGATGAGTCACTTGCACTTGGGACCACAGCTAAGACACAGGAGGCATAAACAGCTGCAAAGCTGATGCAGAACAGCTTCAAAACAATCTTTGTTGAACAGGTGATATTAACTGTACAAAATGTGTTACAGCTCTTGGTAGTTTTTGGCAATCACTAATTGCCACTGTGAATGATAAAATAGAAATTACTTCTTGTTTCTAAATGAACTTGGACTATATTTTAGCTACTCATTATCATTATGCCTCTCATCTAATTTAAACAACCTTTTAATACCTCATTATTCTGCATATGAAAACCATAACGGCCATCTCCTTTTGGTCTCCTTTCTTGGTAAACAAAGTAGGAAAAGCCAATTGCCTCTTATCATACTACAATGTATCCAGCTTTATATAGTTTTTGAAATAACTTTTCTGCATGTTTTCTGACTTTTAAGCATCGCTCTTTACAGTCAGAAACAGAGAGATGAGACCTACGTCACCAACTAAGAAGAGAAGTCTCCTCTCCATTACTATTCATTGCTGTTTTTTTCTGTCCACAAATCCCATGAGCAGTTTTTGGAACAGCTACAAACCTGGGGACTCCTGTTTTGGCACTTAGTTCCCTAGGCTGCTTACAGCGTCACTGCATCCCAGGTACAGTTGCCATACTGTATGCTCATTTGTATTCCTCATTTTTTAACTTTTTTTTTTTTTTTTTTTTTTTTTCAGTTTTTGTAACAGCTACAAACCTGGGGACTCCTGTTTTTGGCACTTAGTTCCCTAAGCTGCTTACAGCGTCACTGCATCCCAGGTACAGTTGCCATACTGTATGCTCATTTGTATTCCTCATTTTTTAACTTTTTTTTTTTTTTTTTTTTTTTGCATTTAGCAATGTAACACACAATGACTGAACTCAGGTTCTCAGTTGGTCTGGCTCCCTCTGATCAATGGCTCTGCCCTTAGTGTTGTTTACTTCTTCATTAATCTCTGTGTCGGTGACAGGTTTTATTAGAAGTGATTTTGCCGGGAAAAGGCAGAAGTACTGCCTCTGGGAAATGCAGAGATGTGCTCACTTTGGGCAACAGGGTCTTTAAGAGGATGACACAGAATAGCTGGATCAGGCTGCTGCTCTCAATCTCACACTAGAGGACTGGAGCCCTCTAGACAGTGAGCCAGGGCAAGCCCTCCCAAGGCTGACATTAGCCTTTGTGAATGGCCTCTTGGGTACCAAGGTTATTAATGGAAGTCAAGAAGAGCATGAAATCTGCTGCTGATTCCTGAAGACCTTCCCCTACCCAAAATAGAAACCCATTGGCAGATGGTTGGTTTGACCACTACCCTTTGCACTCTGCCAGCTAACCTCTCCTAATCCATTTGATACATCCTTTATCGATCTAGCGCTTTATTGTTGTTCTGAGCATCATGCTGTGAAGTCAAATGTCTTACAAAAGTCTATTATGCCCCAGCCCATCTTTATTGACGAAGCCAGTAATCTTGTCAGTGAAAGAAAATGAGTTTGCCTGTGGGACTGATTTTCCGTGAAACTGTGCTGGCAGTCATTAATCATATTCCTCTCTTCTAATCCTTTATCAATTGACTCTCATCTCAGCACTTATTCTGTTATTCTGCTTGGTAGCAATGTCAGGCTAATCACCCCGTAATTATCCTGGAAATCCCCCTTGCCCTTTTGAGCACTGACAGTTTAACGCTCCTGAAGTCTTATGACATTTCATTACCGGTCTGGAAAATGATTTACAACAGCAAGACAAAGATGTGTGCAACCAGAGGTTTTAACGCTCCAGAGCAGCCACATGGCTCACGAAGTGCTCTGCTGCCCTGTTCCCAACACCTTTCAAGTCCTGCTCTTTGTATTTCTGCTACGGAAGGGCCTATTACTTTTTTATCTGCAGGAACAGCAGTGATGATTTAGCGGGCATTTTGAGAGAATCAGCTGCTCTTTGCCCTCCTGGTGAGCCAGCTCCAGACGTGGCACCAGGTTTTCAACATAAGAGCAGGATCTTTTTGGTGCACAGCTCCCAGACTGCTCCCATCCCCTCAGTTCTCGCACAGTGACTGAAGCAGCAAAACCTGGTTACAGCTCATGCTGTGGGAAGGTGGGGGAGTTCTTGCAGCCACACAGATGCCTGTGATGCCCCAAGAGAAGGGCTGGCACTGCTGCAGAAGCGAGGGACTGCAGAAGGATGGGCGGGAGGGCTCCAGACAACAGCAGTGCCAGCTTCAAGCACCCTCCAGGCTATGGCTGTAATTTGCTCTTTTCTACTCATATCTCTAAGAACCTTTTGAATTATTCCTCTGCTTCTCTTCCAGTGTAGCATCAGCTGTGAATCCAGGTGGGTGTTAAACAAGGTGAAGGATAACAGGCCCCTGATGCATCCCAGCTCTCGCTGGCTTGACACATTGCCTCTTCCCGCAGATTTGTGTGGCTACTTATCTGCCTGCTGTTCCTCATTACCTGTTATTTATACTGCCCTAGCTAGTTTCCCATCCACATAACAAAACTCACAGCCAAGCTAATCTGTATTCAGGTTCTCAATGCAAATTTTCAGGCACAGCGGCAGTGTTAGCTTCTCCCAGGGCTCTGCAACTCCAACTGAACCTTGTTGGACATAGCATATGGTCCTGTGATGAGACAGAGGCTGGTGGGCTCTTGCCTTTGCTGTAGGTGCTTGCAATCACATCCTGCAAGCCTGTACAATACTGGCTATGAATGTTTGGCCAAAGTAGACCACGGCAACAAGGCAGCCTCTAATTGTCCCTAAGACAGAATCCGGTAATATTTTATAACAAAACCAAACCTACATTGAAACAAACTCCTACCTAATGAAATCTGTGTTAAAGCCACCAAATAAATTAAAAGGAGCAACAAACCATCCTTGAAACAGCACCAAAAATAAGCCACTGGATACAAACACAGTAACTCTGAACCCAAAAGCAATTACTTATAATCTATGTCTTGCAATATGAGTTTCATTCTAAAAGAAGTGAGCTGAGAGCTTCTGCAACATTGCAAAACTCCAGAGCTCTGCACAAATATTGTAATAAGTTAGTAATGTAACCTTGCAAGGATGCTGAACACAGACTAGCAAGGACTGAGCAGCCTTTTCAAGAGCTGTGTAGGAAGTCAACAACAAACTGTTGGATAGAAATACAGGACAAACTCTGCACCTTCCATGTTTTTTACTCCCAAAGCCCCCAAAGGCTTGTGAACATTGAGTGATTTACCAGTTGGCGGAGGTAGTCCTGAATTGTGCTGGGATAGACGAGTACACTGATGGCAACCAGCGTGTTGAGAGCAAAGTCAAAGATCTGGTAACAGAAGAAAGGGATGATCCAAGCTGCATGTTGCTAAAAAGGAAATAAATTAAAAACTCGTGAACCAGAAGTTAGAAGGATATATGTCTTTCTGCACTAAAATCTAAGGAATATTTGACACAATACATTTCATGAAGCCGTAAGAGAAGAGAACTTGTTAAATCATCTAAAAGAAATATGACATTCAGCCAAAAGGGTTGGCCAAGCCATCTTGGCTGCTAAACTGCAGTAATAATTATGATGTAAGTAAGTCCCACAACTTGTTATACTGGGACATTTAGAAACCACGTGACACTGTTTTTACCCATAATTAATAGGATTAATATTTGGAAAAACCACAGTCTTGGGAGGTGAATGGGAAAAAATTCCCTTAATTTTGGTAGGAACAAGATTTAGTTCTCTAAATTCAGAGTTTGCCCAGAGCTTACTCATATTTGAAACTGCAGAGTCAACACAAGTGGTCAGTCTTCCTGCCTGCAGCACGGGGCCCTGGGGTACCACTTGTCTAAGTAACCAGTTCTGCTGACTCTTTGACTTTTGTTTTTCTTCTCAGTTTTCAGCTAAACAACCAACCAATAAATTGTTAGAAAGAAATTTTTTTACTGTGATTTCTACAGAGTTGGATAGTTCACTTGATTCATGTCTTCAGCGAATATAATGAATTACCTTATATGCGCCATATGTAGCCATTGCACAGATCAGAATCATAAGAAGAGAAATTGCTGTGGCAATGCACATATCTGGAAGAGAAACACAGCAAAATGATTGCAGATAAATTCAGAGCTTGGTTCAGTTATTTTGCCATCTACATTGTGCATCTCAAAGGGCAGGGTGGGAAGTGGGATGGAGATCGGGCCAGGTACATCATTCAGTCATTGCTGGAGGAAATCTCTGGCTCTTGTGGGAAACCTCATGAACATGAAAAGCACGGACAGTGATTACACTGCGCAAGCCTCTGCAGCCTCTGTAAGAGGCTGCTGAGATGCCAGGACTGATTCAGTTTTTCTGAAAGATTTTCAGAAATCAGGAGCAGACTTGACTAGAAGACTATTTTGCCGCTGATGATGACATCTGTAGTCAGAGAGTGTCTGCTTTTCTGCACTACAAATTGTTTTTACACTAATAGCTGCTGTGTACTACTGCTCACACATCTCTCAAAACTTTGGAAAAGTAGAAATGCATTTTTAAAAGCAAACTGGCAGGTAGAGGCATCTTAGAGCAGAAATAACATCTCAAAAATGTTCATTTCAACCAAGAATACTACAGAGATATACAGTTTATTAATGAAGATGTATAACTGACAGGAAAGGTGAAGTAGTAAAGGAAGCAAAATACTCTTTAAGGTTTTTATTGGAGTAATTACAGGACTCCTCTCTTTTTTTTCAATTGCCACTCAGCTTTCAATTAACTTTTCATTAGATTTAAGAAGTTCCTAAGCCACAAACAGCTGGAAGGAGACCCTGGGGGAGAAAATTGCATATGCTTGGTCTTCTCCTATACAGCTCCCTTGATATCATGACAGAGCATAGTCAGGATACCAGAATATATTTCTGAACCCAGCCTTATAGAGAGTTTGGGAGTGCAACTGAACATTTCAGCTACTTTTCTGAGTCTAAGTCAGTCCAGAAAGAGGAGAGAAGATGTGAGGTAATAAGAATGACTTCAGAGAACACAGCTCTGTGGGTATCTGTGAGATACCCGCTGTTCACATTGCTGTCACTAGGTGCATTTAAAATACCTGCCTTGATGTACTGGGTTTGATGGACTTGAGACACACAAATACTGTTGACTATCCATCACTTCCTGACTTTGGAGGCATCCAAAGTGTGAATATGCCTCCATTCGATCACAGAGTTGTCACAACATCTAACTCCAGCACATGATGAGGAGCATCCCACAGCAAGGAACAGTCCCTCCACCTCCCTGGCTGCATCAAAATGAGGTTTTGGGAAGGTGCCCTGGAGCCTGCATCAAAGTCCCTGAAAGGTCCTGGTCCTGATCTGGCAGCTGTGGGCAGGTCTTACCTACCGCCACCAGGCAGCGGTGCATGTTCACCTGGGTCATGGCTGAAGAGGAAGGACAGACACCAAGTCTTGTCTGTCGTTCTTTCCAGCCTACCAGTACGATCATCCATGTAGAAGACAAAGGTCCCTGACCCATTTCTGCCTGAGGGACAACAAACTCTGCACTAGTGCAGATCTCCTGCCAGCACTAATCCAGATTTCTGCTGGCTCTTGATGCAGACAGGAACCTGAGACTTGTGAAGCTGTCGGAAAAATGAGCAAGAGGAGACTGTGACTGGCTGGTGAGGGCATCTCCAGTGACTGCTTATGTACGTTGGGCTACAGGCTCCTTGGGTACTGGGCCTACCAGCAGCAGGATTAAGGATTTAAGAACCCAGCTCTTTCTTTTTCTCGGATACTGCCTGTGTCCGAGGTTTTGGGACTCTTGCTCTCTCTTGCCCATAAACTTTGTCCTTGTGATTGTATAGGGATCCAAATGCAACAGAAGAAACCCTATCACAGGCTGCTTCCTAATTTAATGGATGGGGCCCCTTTCCTGGGCACTCAGAAGAGCACATTTAAACCACTGTGGTCTCATGAGGGCCTGGAGTCCAGATGTCCTCACTAACAGTGAAAATGTTTGAATCTTTGCCTTATTGTCAAAATAAGCAGGTCTCACCCAGGAGAGACACCAGCACTCGGTGCTGAGGTTAGCTGCACCCTTGCGCTCACTGCTTCCTACTTGGCAGCTTTACGCAGCTGGGCTTGCGGGTGCTTGGAAATGCCATTGGCCAATTGGGCTTCCTGCTTGTAATTCAGGAGGAGATGGTATCTCAGTGAATCCCAAATTGCTCTTCAGAGGCACCTCCTTCTCCTCTTTGTGCAGAGAATCTGGACTGTCTGAGCTGCATTGCCATGACCAGCCTCCAGCCTTTTAGGAGCTGTAAGGCTGTGCTGTGCCTATTAGAGCTGATCTGAATTCTGCCCTCCAGAGGAAGAAGCACCCAGAAAACAAGCCCAGGTAATGCAGCCTCTACCGACACTTATTTGTGTGGTCCTTTACTCCGGCTGCCCACATACATCCTGTGAAATCAAAATGATTTTGAATAGAGCAGTTACAATTGAGGTAATGAAAGAAGAGGAGAGAAGTGGAAATGGCTGCCTATAGCCACTAGCCTCAATTGAACCTCTTGAAAAAGAGGGTCTTGGATCAATATTTTAATTTTAACCATCACTTTGAAGGCACTATTCATGTATTTATTCTGTCTGTTCTTAATCCCAGTCACCTACTCACTGTATCCACGGGGAAGCTGCTGTCACTGTCCTTTGGAGCAGCTGCAGGCCTCACTTTGCTTGTGACCATGGCAGTACTGGTTCAGAGCCAGAGCCTTGTGAACTGCGATAAACTTGACATTGAAGCTCTGATCTGACACACTCATGCTCCCCATCTCTGGTGTCTCTTGAGCTGTGCTCCACTGTGCCAAGTCCTAGTTGGCTCAAGCTAGTTCTTTCTCATTTAAGGCTTCATTGGTCTTTTTGAGTTGTGTCGGCTTCAATTAATGAGAACGAAACTAGATATGTAGCACGTTAAATGAGAAGCCAGCAGGGATGTGTGATTTTTTTTCCAGCCGTGCTGTACTTTCTGTGGTATTCATGGCTGGAAGGGCTGTACTTAGACCACTGCAGTGGTTATACAGCATATTCTACAACTTTGAGTTTTCAGCTTGGTTTCAAAGAAACCACTCAGTGTTTTGTTTGTTTGTTTGTTTTTTCCTCTTATACCTTACAATGAGATCCTACCTTCCTGCCACATTGGGGAGAAGACACGGCTGGGGCGGGGCAGAGCTCCTGCCACAGAGTGCTTGGGTGCATTGCAAGCTCTGCAGCTGGAGCCCCCTCAAACCCATCTCACAAGCATTTCCTTGCCTTCCCCTCTCCTCTCACAGGGGAGGCTGGTAGCGGATGCTGCGGAGACAGGGAGGCACAGCCAGCAAGGCCAGTCCCTGAGCCACGACCTGTGCGGAGCAATGGAGACCTCAAATCCTCCGGCTCATCACCTGCCCCGGCCCTGGAGTTAATCGCTGGCTCATGGCTCTAACAGCGGGGGCCAGAAAGCTGCTGATCAGCTGCTGACAATCCTCAGGCAGTTTTGCCCACCCTCCTAGCCTTATTTATCCAGCAGCCTGGCCTCCTTACTGCCAGCTAAGGATTACTGCTTCGCTCTCCCTCCAAGCTGCTTGCGTGGGCTCGGTGCCTCTGCTGCCAGCTGCTGCGCAACCTCGCAGCTTTGCTTCCCGGCGTGCAACCCCTGCCGCAGTGGTGTTTTCTCTCCAGCAAAGGAGGGGGACCAGAGGAGGAAGAAAGAGCTTTCTACAGCTTTGGAGCCCAGCTCATTTAGTCCAGAGGATAAGGCTAGAGGGGAAGATGTAGCCCTGAACATATTATACTGGGGCACAGATCTAGTTTTTTCACCCCCCTGTGACACGGGACTCATGCCACATGGGTGGTATTGATGGACTGGAGCAAAAAGGTTATGTACTCTAACCTGCACTCCCCACAGAAGTCCAAGCCTGCTGTTTGTAGGTATTCTTATAAAAATATTTCTATTTGAATTAGTCTTTTTATGTCCCAGATGCATGTCACGTTCTGCAGAGAGACCATCTCATTACCTTGCCCTGCTCGTCTTGTCTTGTCTTGTCTGCCTGTCCCAGGGCAGGGACACAAGTGGATTTTGGCCTGAGTTGCTGACACCAGTGTCAAAAGTTCCCATCAGTTTCTATAGGTCATACATAGGATTTCAGTCGTAGTCATCATATGGCTTATGAAGTATCACACACATCCATGACACTGTGAGGGCAGTAAATAAACCCAAGCAACACTCGCTGCTTGTTTGGGCTGTTCACACATCAGGATCATGGTCTGTGTATCTGGAGAAGCTGAGCAGGATGCTCAGGTGAAACTCTCTAGGAAGCCAAATGATTTATAGGGCTTTTCCATCTCCTGCCCAGAGATTATTAGTCTTTTAAACAGCAGCAGTATTACATTGGGCAGCTCACATGTTTCTAAATTTTCCAGCTCCTAGTTCATAAACTCCCTCAGGCCCTAAGGAAATAATAAAAAGAAAGATGAGACTAAATGGGCTCAGCTGAACATCCAGCACGGGAGGAAGCCCAGTGTTTTCCCCAGCTCCCTGATGCATGTCTCAGAGAACCAGCCAAACCACACACGCTGGTGTCTTCCAGTACATCCATCTGCCTCATGGCAAGTCTTGGCAGATTATTTTCCCCCTTGTTTCCTTTTCTAGAACAGGAGGGAAAAGCTATAACCTACAGCTTTTTCTAAGTGCCCAGGTAAATCCTTCCTCTGCTTAATCAAACAGGCCTGGTAACACCCTGGGAACCACTAAATCCTAAATCCTGAAATTAAGGCTGAGCAGCCATTGGCAGAAGAACCGATGCTGCACTGGCATTTTCAAGCAGTTTACGCCAGACTGGCTCGGACTCTGCCTGTGGCAGGAATTTTTCCCACTGCTAGAACAGAAAAGTGAAAATTCTCCATAAACCAGGCTTGAGCACAGCTAGAAAGAAACATGAATACAAATACTGGGGGAATCCTGGTTTCTTGTAAGTCAAGGGAAATCTGTCATTAATTTCAGGTTAGCCATAATTCCACTACTATGACTCAGCTGATAAGTTTATTTCTAGTTGATCAATAAGTTTATTCCCAGCTGATATTTTCAGATCTTTTAAGAAGGAGCCTATTTGAAGAGGGAGGAAAAAAGTGACAATTTTACATGCAAAATCTGTGTCTGCATTCTTTTTGGTTTGCTGTTGATAGGGGCATTGAAAGTAACAATGAGAATAACGTCTACTAGTATTTCCATCCTTATTATTTGTCAACATAAGTACATACAGATAACAACTTTGGGACCTTCATAAAGATAAAAATTGTATCCTCCTGTACTTTGTACTCATATTTTAATACTTAAGAATTTCAGCACATGAGGCTAACCTGGGAAACATTTTTTCAAAAAAAACATAGTTAAGAATTTCAGCACATGTGGCTAACCTGGGAAACATTTTTTCAAAAAAAACAAAAGTAGGATAAGAGAAGAACATGTGGAAGTTTGTCTGATGTGTTATCTCATAAGAAAGTAGTTCCTCATAATTGAACAAATATAGTCATACTTAAAGAAAAAAAGAAAGAAAAAAAATTATCTCCTGCCAGCTATTTACAGTAACTATAAAAGCCAATGGCTTGATTCAGCTGTCTTTACTCAGTAAGGCATTAAACCAGAAGGAGTCAAAGAATAAAAGGAGACATTAATTCAAATGTTCATTAGTAATTTAACTGCCTGTGAAATGTTCCCTTTACCGAATGGAAATGAAGTCACTTGGCCCACAAGCCATCCTTTTACAGTCCTGCAGGGTTCACTTCAGAAACCTTGATAAAAAAATACAGAAAATACAATTTTTGAGTGTAGATGGAAATCTCCAATGTACTTGATCTGACAGCTATTGCATTACAAAACGGAATTACTATTTTAAAGCCTTGGGCACTGGCAGGCCTCTGATGTCGGCTATATAAAACCACACTGACAGACAGTCATTACCAAGGTTAATCTCTGAGAATTAGGACAAGGCAGTCAGTTTTAATATGTCAGAATCAGATAGGAGCCCATCTGTATCTACTATGGTCCTTACTTTCTTAAATCCAGTTATATAAAACGATTTTTAGTCAGAAGTTGTAGGTGGTTTTTCAATGAAGACACAATAAAGTAGCAATTATCTCATTATTAATTAAATGCAGACCCTCAAGGCATACCTGCACTAAAGAACTTGGGGACATAAGCATCCCCTAACTGACACCCAGCAGCTCTGGCACACCATGGGTGCCATTATTTTCCTCACATGTGGGGCTACTCCTTTTCTTACTGATATTTTTAGTGACTTCAGGAGGAATGAGGAAAGGACTTGGAGCCTTTTGCTGTGGATGCATGTAATTCTGAGCAGCAAGACACCAGTGTAACTAGTAGGAGATGCTGTTTAAGATTACTGTGAGAAATGTTCAATGTAACAATCTTGTGAGCAGAAATGAAAATAAACGGACAGTTTTATCAAAATGACATTGAAGGAAAACTTTTCTAGGTATGAATTAAACGATTCAATCAAGAAACCAAACATCACCAGATAATTTGAAACAGTCATGGAAGAAAAAAAAACAAACCACATTTGCAAAGAACAGGAGGTTTCTGCAGGAGGCATAAATGGTCTGGCTCACCCTTCCCTGAAACTGTATTGAAGATTTTCTATGATGTCCTTTGGTGAGAGAAGGAAGCAGCCCTGTATTATCGCTAATATGCCTATGAAGCCGCCCTAATCCAGCTAAAGGAGGCATCACACTCGCAGGCTCTCGTCCT